>PVJN01046285.1:0-11297 GCA_004026805.1 Lasiurus borealis
AATGTTTTCAAAGCAGAAGAATAGAAGAGAAACATTTTAAGAGCTAAATTGATGTATCTGCCAGAAGAAGTCTTCTGGCCAAACCCAACTAAAGAAACTACTAATTTTGTGATTGGCTGGTTGTGTCTAAGAGTGTTATTTTGGTTTCGGGCACATCCCCAGTAGGGGGCGTGCAGGAGGCGGCTGATCGATGTCTCTCATCGATGTATCTAGCTCTCTATCCCTCTCCCTTCCTCTCTGTAAAAAATCAATACAATATATTAAAAAATACATATGTAAACATTCATGTGCAAATTTTTGTGTGGACATATTTATTTGTGTAAATACCATAAACTGTGATTGTTGGATCAGATGTTAAGACTATATCTAGTCATAAGAAATTGCTGAACTGTCTTCCAAAGTGCTTCCATCATTCTCCAGCAATGATGAGAGTTCCTGTGGTACTACATCTTCACCAATATTTAGTATTGTCTGGATTTTTTATTTTAGCCATAGGTATGTAGTAGAGTTCCACTATTTTAATATTCAATTTAATGATAGGATATCTGGCATCTTTTCTTTTTAAAAATATATTTTTATTGATTTCAGAGAGGAAAGGAGAGGGAGAGAGAGCTAAAAACAGTAATGATGAAAGAGAATAACTGATTGGCTGTGTACCACCCATAGGGGATCAAGCCTGCAATCCTGGCATGTGCCCTGATTGGGAATTGAACTATGATCTTCTGGTCTGGCATATTTTCATATACTTTATTTGCCATTTGTATATCTTCTTTGGTGAGGTGTCAGTTCAGCTCTTTTGCCCATTTTTAACCAGGTTATTTTCTTATGGTTGAGTTTTAAGATCTTGTTGTGTATTTTGGATATAAGTACTTTACTGAATAAGTGTTTTGCAAATATTTTCTTCCAATCCTTGGCTTTCTTTTCATCCTCTTAATGATGTCTTTTACATAGTAAAATTAATTTTCATAAAGTCCAACATCAATTTTTTAAGTCACAGAGCATGGTTTTGGTGTTGCATCTAAAAACAAATTGCCAAACCCAACTCATATAGATTTTCTCCTGTGTTATTTTCTGGAAGTTTACATGTTGTTTACACTCAGTATTACTTACTAAATATGTTAATGCAGGTTAATGGTAGTAGAAAAGGATGGATTAATTTGGGTTTAAAGAAGATTATTGGCTCTATAGATTTTGAAGGCATCAGCATAAAGTTAACAGTTAAAGGCTGATGGGAACTCATCCAAAGAATTAAGTTGCCAGTTAAGACATAGTTGAGAGAGTCAAGTTAGCTGATCAGAAGGGCATGATTCAGGGTAGACCAAGGCAAATGGGTCAGAAGAGAGAGACACTAGGATTGGGTTTATTGACCAGAATTTCAAAACAGGCAATCCAGTACCCTGGAGAGCTCCCCAAAGGAGCCTATGTTTTCAGAGCCTGAAAGCTTTCATATGTCCCTACTTGATAGCATCTAAATTTTCTAATGGGTTACTGGACCAGACACCTATATCACTGCACTGAGTTTTAACTAACCTTTTAAATATTAAAATAGAAAAATTAAGAAACAGAGAGGAACACAAAGAAGAAAAAAATCTTACCACATTGAGGTAACCATTAACGACATTCATTACTAACTGATGACAATTAATTTGTGAAACAAGATCCATAAATGGACCCTATTTACTTACTCCTATCTTCCTTTGTCAGCAGTCCTTCAATTAATCCAGTTTAATGTGTGAATTTTGTGGAATTAAATTGTAATACTTAAGATTACATAATTTAATATATTCTGCTTCAGTTATAATTACTATTTATGCCAAGCCTTTCTGCCTGACATGGGAGAATCAGGAAAGAACACTAGTAAAGCAAACTGGATTGGAATACAAAGGCTTCTTGGTTAGATGTATAGTTTCCACTTGATACCAGCCATACCCTTTCTTGAGCTCCAGGTGCCTACTAGACACACTCATTTTAATATTCCATGGGCACCTTAAAATCAACTTATTCAGAACTTATTTTATTAGTTTTTCACTCAAATTGTTCCACATCTTTTTTATATCTTGGTTAATTTCAACACAAACCACCTCTAATCTTTGCTAAAATGAAGCAGGGAAGAAAGAAGGAAAAGAGGGAAGAAGAAACAAAGAAACACAGGTGGTTAAAAATTAATCTCCAGAGTCAAACAAAATTGAATTAAAATATACACATACTGTTGTGTGATTGCACAATTTGTTTATCTCTTTACCTCAGTCATTCTGTAACTTAGGAATAATTTCTTCTACGTAAGGTGTTGGGAAGACTAAAGAAAATAACATATGTAAAATACTTTTCACACAGCTTAAAAAAGGACAAACATTCAATGAATGTTATTGTGATGATGATGATGGTGGTGGTGGTGGTGGTGGCGGTGATGGAAGTTCAAACCTCACCTCATGTTAGTGGATTCAAAGTATTTTGGCAGTCCAGAACAGCAACCCTTTTTTTGGGGAAACACTTTCCCTCCTACTCCAATCATGTGTTTCTTGTGGTGGCAGTTAATAAAAGACTCCATTTCTTTGATTGCAGGATTAAGCATTGATCACCTGAGGATATTTCCATTGATTTTTAGAGAGAGGGGAGAGAGGGAAGGGAAAAAAAGAAATAGGGAGAGAGGAAAGTAGAGATGGACAGAGAAAGAGAAATGTCAATGTGAGAAACATTGATCAATTGTCACCTGTACTTGCCTCCACTAGGGATCAAACCCACAACCTCATGGCCTGAACACTCACCCCTTCTGAGGGAGGTCTCCTGCCCCCATGGCTGCTTCGCTTCCCATGCCTAGCACAGATCAGGATCCAGGTAACAGAGACTTGGCCCAGCTCAGATCGGGAGCCAGGTAACAGACAGAAACTTGTCCAACAGCAGCTACCCTGTATCTAAATCCAGCCTAGCAACAGGAATGCTAGGGCCTACTCAAGATTGCAAATAATTCTTTCCACTAATATTTACAGGGTAATCTGAGATTGTTGGTAGAGTATTAAATTTGACAGTAAAAGAGTAATCAATCTTTCAGATTAATTTAAATTGGCTAATTGAATAAGTGAATATTCAAGAAAATGTACTGGGAGGGGGCAGTAAGGAAGCCCAGGGGCAGTCAATGGGGGAAGAAAAAAAGGAGACAGATGTACTATTATTTGTAATACTTTAAACAATAAAAAAATAAATAATAAATAAAAATAAATAAAAAATCCAAAAAAATACCATACACACAAAAAGAACAATAAACAAACTCACAGAGAGAATCCAAGATGGCGGCATAGGTAAACACCTACACTGCTGCCTCGCACAACAATTTCAAAACTACAACTAAAAGACAGAACTGACAGCATCCAGAACCACAGGAAAGCTGGCTGAGGGGAAATTCTACACTTGAAGGAAAGAGGGGCTCACAGAGACCCAGATGAGCTGCAAAAAGCTGAGGTACAGAGACGCGCTCGTGGAGAGAGCGGGTGCTGGAGTGCTTGAATGGCTTTCTCTAGCGGTAGGGAGATGGAGACTCCCAACGGCACTAAACCCCTAATCCTACAACACTAAACCCCGGGTCCAGCCAAAACTTATATGGGTGAGTTTGGACTGTGAAAAGGGAGAAGTGCACGGAAATTTAGGGGAGTCGCAAAAGATCAGAAGTCTCGTGGTGCGCACAGCACTGCACGCAGAAGACCGACTGCTGACTGTGCTGCTTGCTTTCACAAGTGGGCGGGAGACAGAGCCTCCCAACTGTGCCATTTCTAACTCCACTAAACCCAGTTTCAGGTGAAACCCTGGGAACCCAGATTCATATGGTCCTGGAGCACAGGGGAGCCAGAAAGGCAGCAGTCTAGAGGCACTTCAAGAGCACGCACGCACAAAGGGACTGCTCCAGTGATTACCCAGTCACGTGAGACTCAGAGGCCATGGGGGTGGGGCCAACTGGAAGGCAAGGCGGTCCCTTAAGCCCTGAGACCCCACCCCTCCCAAGCTCAACAGAGAAGCTTTTGCAGTTTTGCAAGTCTTGTATCATAAGGCTGAATCCAAGACAGAAGTTCTCCCAACATATATGAAAATGCCAAGACAAAGGAAGAGATCACAAACAAAAGAAATGGAGGAAAACAAACAACTGGATATAGAGTTCAAAACCATGGTTATAAGTTTTTTCAAGAATATCCTAGAAAAGCCAAAGCTGGTTCGGCTCAGTGGATAGAGCGTCAGCCTGCGGACTGAAAGGTCCCGGGTTTGATTCTGGTCAAGGGCATGTACTTTGGTTGCACGCACATCCCCATCAGGAGATGTGCAGGAGGCAATTGATCGATGTTTCTCTCTCATCAATGTTTCTAACTCTATTCCTCTCCCTTCCTCTCTGTAAAAAATCAATAAAATATATTTAAAAAAAGAAAAAAGAATATCCTAGAAAAGATGGATAAATTTAGCGAGACCCAAGAGGAGATGAAAAAGAACCAACTAGAGATGGAAAAGGACCAACTAGAAATTAAACATACACTGACTGAAATAAAAAGTATTATACAGAGACCTAACAACAGACTAGAGGAAGGCAAAAATCAAGTCAAAAATTTGAAATATAAACAACCAGAAAACACTCAACTGGAAAAGCAAGAAGAAAAAATAATCCAAAAATGTTAAGATAATGTAAGGAGCTCCTGGGACAGCTTCAAGCGTGCCAACATCAGAATTGTGGGGGTGCCAGAGGAGAGAGAGAGCAAGATACTGAGCACCTATTTAAAAAAATAATGACTGAAAACTTTCCACATCTGGTAAAAGAAATAGACTTACAAGTCCAGGAAGCACACGGAACCCCATATAAAAGGAATCCAAAGAGGACTACACCAAGACATATCATAATTAAAATACCAAGAGCAAAAGACAAAGAGAGAATATTAAAAGCAGCAAGAGAAAAACAGTTCATTACCTACAAGGGAGCATCCATACGAATGTCAGCTGATTTCTCAACAGAAACGATGCAGGCCAGATCGGAGTGGCAAGAAATATTCAACGTAATGAACAGCAAGAACCTAAAACCAAGTATACTCTATCCAGCAAAGCTATCATTGAAAGGCAGATAAAGAGCTTCACAGATAAAAAAAAAAAAAAAAAACTAAAGGAGTTCATCAACTCCAAACCATTATTATATGAAATGCTGAAAGGTACTCTTTTAGAAGAGGAAGAAGAAAAAGGTAAAAGATAAATTATGAACAAATATATATCTATCAACAAGGGAATCTAAAAATTAAGTGAATTAAAAATTTGATCAACAGAATAAATGGTGAATATAATAGAATCAGTAGTACAGAAAGGGAGTGGACTAATAATTCTCAGGGGAAAAGGGGTTAGGGGAGTGCAGGAAGAGACTCGACAAAAATCATACACCTATGGATGAGAGCAGTGTGGGGGGGTAAGGGTAGAGGGAGGGATGGGAGGGGGTGAAGAGGAACTATGGAGGGGAAAAAAGAGAAACAAATGTAATAATCTGAATAATAAAGATTTAATTAAAAAAAAAACACAACCTTTTGATGTACTGGATGACACTTCAATCAACCAAGTCAACTAGCCAGGGCACATTGATCCAATTTTTGTTGAACATAATATTCCTCTTCTTGCTTGTAACATCTGGTTCAGGCTGGGAATGTGACCCACGCATAGCCCATCAGAATATTTCCTTGTGATTTATTTATTTATTTATTTATTTAGGCTAGAACTCTAAAGGTGGGGAGTAGAGATGAGGGAAGGAAGTAGAGGAGAAAAATCCCCCTTTTTTAAAAAAAATACTTTATTGATTTTTTACAGAGAGGAAGAGAGAGGGATAGAGAATTAGAAACATTTATGAGAGAGAAAAATCGATCAGCTGCCTCCTGCACACCCCTACTGGGAATGTGCCTGCAAGCAAGGTACATGTCCTTGACTGGAATCAAACGGTTAGGGCAAAAGAAAATCACTTAACTACTGGTTCCTACAGTAAAATGCAACTTTGCTGAAATGCTTCCCACTAAATAGAGGTCAGATGCAGAAGGAAGGACTGAAAACACCATTTTGAGAGAGCAGAAACAAAACAGAGAGAGAGCAAGAGAGAAGAAATATGGAGAAAACTGTTATCTTTCTAATCCCTGTTTCCAGGCAACACCAAAGTAAGGGTTTCTGCCCTTCCAAGACTTATTTAGGTTGCAATCATGACTCTAGTAATAAAAATAGTCTTGCTGATACCACTTGTCATAAGAGTCCCCTCACCATATGACACAGTCATTTTTCTGTGCTTGTTTTTATCCTTTACCCTAGGTTCTACTAAATGTTTTTCTCATTTCTAGGATAGCTCACACCCTTTTACACCTCTATACATTTGTATTGTATCTTAGTTACTTGTTCATGTCACTATCTCCAGACTCTAAGCCCTCTAGCCCACTTTGTAGATATATTGCTTATTAATGCTTGTATCTGTGCTGAATAGTGTATACCACAATTCTTTACATATAGAACATACTAGAGGCCTGGTGCACAAAATTTATGCAAGAGTAGACCTTCCTTCTCCCAGCTGCTGGCACCAGCTTCCCTCTGGCAAGGTTGTCCCTCAGCCTGCACCCTCTCCAATCTGGGACCCCTAGAGGGATGTCTGACTGCTCCTTTAGGCCCGATCCCTCCAGGACTGCTGGCTTCCAACTGCTCACCTGCCTGCCTTCCTGATTGCCCCTAACCACTTCTGCTTGCCAGCCTGATGACCCCCTAACCACTCTCATGCAGCCTGATTGATGCTTAATTGCTCTCCTGCCAGCCTGTTTGCCCCTAACTTCCCTCCCCTGCAAGCCTGGTCACCCCTAACTGCCCTCCCCTGCAGGCCTGCTCACACCTAACTGCCCTCCACTGCAGACGTGATCTTCCCCAACTGCTCTCCCTTGCAGGTCTGCTCTCCCTACCCCCTAACTGCCCTTTCCTGAAGGCCCAGTCAATCCCAACTTTCCTCCTCTGCCAGCCTGGTCATCCCGAACTGTCCTCTCCTGCAGGCTTGATCACCCACAACTTTTCTTCCTTTCAGGCCTGGTCCATGCCAACTGCCCTCCCCTGCTGACCGTCTTGTGGTGGCCACTTTTTGTCCAAAAGGGGGCAGGATCTTTTGACCACATTGGGGAAGTCGTCTTGTGTGTTGGAGCGATGGTCAATCTGCATATTATTCTTTTATTAGATAGGGCCTGGTGCAAGGAAGGGAAGTTGTGGGTGATCAAGCCTGCAGGAGAGGACAGTTAGGGATGACCAGGCTGGCAGAAGAGGAAAGTTGGGATTGACTGGGCCTTCAGGAAAGGGAAGATGGGGGATGGGGGTAGTAGACCTGCAAGGGTTCCCTTGGGGTGTGGGGCAGCCTGGGCAAGGGGCCTGTGGTGGTTTGCAGGTTGGCCATGTCCCCCAGCAACCAAAATGGAGGCCCTAGTATCTGGGATTCATCTATCTTCTACAATTGAAACTTTGTAGCCTGGAACAGAGCCAAGCCTCCTGCTCGCTCCTTGGTGACAGCCATTTCTGTTGGGATTTATTTATCTTCTATAATTGAAACTTTGTAGCCTTGAGTGGAGGCCTGGACCTGCCAGAGTATAGGAAAAGCTTGGCTTCCTCCACTGCCAGGGAAACCCAAGCCTTCCTCTTGCTCTCTCTATGACCACAACCATCTTGGTTGGGATTAATTTGCATACTCACTCCTGATTGGCTGGTGGGCGTAGCTTTTGAATGTAGCAGAGTGATGGTTAATTTGCATATTACTCTTTTATTAGATAGGATGGTCTTTCCACTGACAAAGCTTAACATTGTGCCAGTTGGCAAAAGAAAAAATTTAAAGGGCCCATATCTATTTTCACAAAGCAAGTAATGAAGTACAGATTTGGAAGTGATAGGCAATAAATTGATAATGGGCATACTATATTTGAAGGGGTATTATATGGAATCCAAATTTAGTATATATACTTTTTACAACAAATAACTGGATTTAAAAGGTTCATACTACATATGGATGTTTAAGCTTTGGATAAAAAGGAAAGGAATTTTAACAAATCCTTTTAATTGGTTATGGAAACTTTTTTTTTTTTTATGTTTCAGATCTATTTCCCTTTTCAGACCAGTGAAAGCAAACTCTGTAAGGACTCAGAATCTCTTTCTTTGATTTCTCTGACTTGTCTGATTATTTGCATTTCTATCTCTGAACAATGAACTTTAAAGGTCTGCTTGTACTTTTACACAAGAGTAATCCTGGAGGGAAAATGGCGGCGGAGTATACAGACGTGTCTGGAGCTTTGTCGCTGGGCAGAGGGAGAGAGAGCAGCTGAGAGTCACACTGGGAGTGTTTGCTGGCAAGTTAAGAGTCAGTTATCCTCCAGGAGAAGGTGGGGGACTGCTGGACGGGACTCTCCTGACCAGGCAGCCCCACTGCCACAGAGTTTTTGTTGGCTGGAGCCACCAGTGCGAAAGTGGAGACCATGCCATCTTGCAGAGGGAGGTGGATGTCTGCAGAGGTCTGAAAGCTGCGGCTGAAGCATCCACCGAACAGCCAGGGACCCAGAACACCGCGCTCCACAGACATGCAGCGGATTCAGAGATCCACACGGCACACAGAAAGGTCAGATTTCGCCTGGGATAGGGTGAGGACTCCTACCCCACAGAACAGAGACGTGCACACTGTGGGAAGAGGGCTGCAGGAAAGCTGCCTCTGGAGAGGTCTGCGGAGGTGGGGCAGGGCGTGATCCCTAAGTGTGGAGGCAAACTCTCCGAGCTGTTGAGAGAGGGGAGCTCTGGAAAATGACTCGTTTTGATCTGAGGCAAAGGGACAACTTGGGAGTTTTTACAGTGTCTTGGCTGCAAAATCCGCACAAACCGGTTTTGAGAACTACAGAGTAGTAGGATCTGAGCACAGCCTAGAGAAGTCCTGTGCTTAGTCTCAGAGGTCAATTCCGAAACACTGCCACCCAGTGGATGACCCACAAATTGACTCTCGCATAACCACAAAAGAATAATAAGATTAAAACACAAGTCAGCAGTGGAACACAGGGAACTGCAATACCCTCCTGACTGGGAAACAGAAGTGCCAAGGAGAACAATAACGGAAGTGAATGACCATTCTATTTTTATTTTAATTTTTTATTTAATTTTTTTTCAGTTTTGCATATTTTAATTAAAACACTATTTTTTTCTTTCCTGCTCAATTGACTTTACCTTTTTAATTATTACATTTTTGTTTCCAACTATTATTATTACTACTACTATTTTCTCTTTTTGGAAAAAAACAAGTGTCATTTTGTTTTCCCTTTATTTTACTTCGAGATTAGAGTTCTACATTCTATTTTCATCTTTCCTTTAGCATAATTTTACTCTATCTCAACTCTACCTTTATGCCAACACTTTCCTCCTAAATTTCCCCATTTTGTTGTCTTGTTTTCTCTTTCCCTTTTCCAACTTTAGATTCTCCCTATTCTTTTTCTTTACCTGATTAAAATTTCACCCCACTTATATATCTAATTTCAAATCCCCTACTCCAAGTCCATACAAACCTCTCTCTTCTTGTCTTCACTATACAAAAAGTTGTTTTTCTCTATGTCCTTTTGTTGCTGTTTGCCTGAACAGTGATTATATCGATTTTTTGTACTTTTTTTGGTGAGACTGTTTTAGCTTATTCAACTTGTTTTATTTTGCTTTTTGTGTGCTTTCTTTTGGTTTGTTTTTTTACCTCTCTTTTCCCTCGCCTTCCTCGATACCAGTTGTTATTTGTAGTTTGTATTAGTCTCCAGGTATTGGATGCCGGCATTTGTTGGGATTACTGACTGTTCTATTGGTGTTTTCTCCTGACATCTATATTTTGTTCCCCTTTTTTCTCTTATCCTCTTTCTTTTCTCTCTGACTTTTTTCTCTTTCTCTTTTCTTCTTCTTCTCCTTTTTATTTTTTATTTTATTTTTTACTTATTTATTTATTTATTTTCTCCCTCTCCCAATGTGATTTTGGAATTTCTTTCTTTTCTTTTTCCCTCATTTTCTTCTTCTTCTTTCTCTACTTACCCCTAATTTGTCTTTCATTGGTGGTCACCTTATTGGTGATTATTAATATTCGGAATACATTTCTATTCAGTGCCTAGTGTGTTTTACCTGCTCGTGTTGTAGTTTGTGCCTTTCAATCAACGTAGGAGAGAGAACTACATAACCAGACACCCGGAGAAGAAAGACCATGGGCAGAAAAAGAAACAGCCCACATAAGACAGAAAGGCAGGTATCACCAGAAAAGGAAGTAAACAAAATAGAAGCAGAAATAAGCCTGCCAGAGAAAGAGGTCAGAGAAATGATCATAAGGTGGATGAAAAGAATGGAAGACAAAATTTACAATGTGAGTAAGAGCCAAGAGGAATTGAAGAAGAAGCAAGAAGAAATGCAAGAATAAATAAAAAATGGCATCACTGCTTTAAAGAACTCAATAGAAAGCATCAAAAGTAGACTAGAAGAAGCAGAGGACTGCATCAGTGAGCTAGAAGACATGGTAGGAAAAAATACCCAAGTACAGCAGCTTCTAGAAAAAAAAAATTAAAAAGCAAGAGGAGAGCCTAAGGGAACTTTGGGATAACATGAAACAAAACAACATCCGGATAATTGGGTTTCCAGAAAAAGTGGAAACTGAACAAGGATTAGAGAACCTGTTTGAAGAAATAATGACAGAAAATTTCCCCAATATAGGAAAGAAAAAACCCATACAAATCTAAGAAGCTCACAGAGTCCCAAGCAAAATGAACCCCACAAAACTGACACCAAGGCACATTATAATTAAATTGGCAAACACCAACAACAAAGTAAGAATCTTAAAAGCGGCCAGAGAGAAACAGAAAGTTACCTACAAAGGAACCCCATAAGACTAGCTACTGATTTCTCAACAAAAACTCATCTGGCCAGAAGGGAATGGAATGAAATATACAAAGTCATGCAAAGGAAGGGTTTGAATGCAAGAATACTGTACCTTGCAAGGCTTTGAATCAAAATTGAAGGTGAAATCAGAAGCTTCACAGACAAAGAAAGAACTAAGGGAATATATTACCACCAAACCAGCAATGCAAGAAATGTTAAAGGGTCTGCTGTAATAAAAAGAAAGAGGCAGCAAAGAAGGAACTCTGGGCTAAAGACTAAAAATGGCGACAGATAAATACCTATCAATAATAACTTTAAATGTGAACAGATTAAATGCTCCAATCAAGAGACATAGGGTAATCGATTGGATAAGAAAACATGATCCACATATCTGCTGTCTACAAGAAACCCACCTCAGA
>PVJN01046286.1:0-16500 GCA_004026805.1 Lasiurus borealis
TGGGCAGCTTGGAGCGCACCATCTCCTTCTTGGCGTTGGCGCCCGTGATCTTGCCGTCCACGGGCGACAGGGTGTAGAAGATCTCGTCGTACATGGGCTTGTCCCTGGCCACGACCCACTCCGCGTCATCGATGCCCTCCCCGGCCCCCTCGCCGTAGCCGTGGCCGAAGGGGCCGTGCAGGGTGCCCTCGAACGCGCCACCCTTCACCATCTGGGTGGGCCGCTGCAACTCCTCCTGGCGCACCAGCACCATGAGCTGGGCAATGTCGTGGGCCAGCATGTCCTCCACCACCTCCAGCAGCTTGCCTTTCAGGGGCTGGAATTTGCTGAAGTCCTGGGCCTGCAGCTGGTCCTGGGGAGAGGCGGGGAAAAGGAGGTGAGGCAGGAAGACGGGGGGAGGAGCGTTCTCCCCGGAGCGGGAGGCTGGCTGTCTTCCTCTAATGCCCACAGCCCTTTGGCCTGAAGCCCAAATGAGCCGCATCAAAATCATAAAAGAGCCGAAACCGGTTTGGCTCTCGGTGGATAGAGCATAGGCCTGTGGACTGAGGGGTCCCAGGTTCGATTCCGGTCAAGGGCATGTACCTTGGTTGCGGCACATCCCCAGTGGGAGCTGTGCAGGAGGCAGCTGATCGGTGTTTCTCTCTCATCGATGTTTCTAACTCTCTCTCCCTCTCCCCTTCCTCTCTGTAAAAAAAAAAAAAATCAATAAAATATATTTTAAAAAATCATAAAAGATATACGAGGAGGAAAGAAGGCACGCTGTGCCGAGGCTGGGATTTTTCAGGAGAGAAGAGAACTGTTTCAAGGGCTGGGAAGGAGAGAGATGGAGCACGGGGGTCTCTCTCCTTTCATCAGGTTACACGTGGAAACACAGAGTGCTTTTATTACACGGTCTTAATGGCTCCTCTAGTGCCCTCTGAGGGAGGGGAGTCACATTTCAGCCCCGTTTAGGGAGGAGAAACGGAGGCCCAGGCAGCTCAAAAGAAGTCAGAATAGAAGCCCAGGGTCCACCCTGCCCAGCTGTTCTTAATCGGGATGCTCATCGGAATCACCTGGGGCGAGTGTCCACTGACTGACTCCCCTCTCGGAGCTCCCGACACAGTGGATGCAGCGGACACGCAGATTCTGCCGCGGCTCCTCTCCTGGCCTCCCCACGACACCCGGTAAGAGACACACGCTCCACTTTGCACGTCGTTGTGATTTGGGAAAGGTCTAGAACACCCGGCTTCCCCCGGGCCTCAGGAGCCACGAGGGGCGAGCTCTCGGCTCCCGCCCTGGCTAGGCCACAGCAACCGCAGGACCCGGGGACGAGGCCAGAGCCCAGGGGACGGGCTGGGACCAGCACCTCGAGGTCACTGCAGAAAAATCCCACCAACACCCACTGCTACATTCCAAGAGCCGGTGTTAGCCTGGGCGTTCCTCACCTCCCTTCGAGGACAGGCTGAACCGGGGCGGTGGGGCTGGGAGGGGAGGGGGCAGGGGCAGACCGGCTGTTTTCCTGCCCTCAGGGCATGACCTCTCAAGGTCCCTCGGGTCTCCGCCCACAGCTAGGTGCATTCGGTGGGTTTCCAATATTTTCCAGGGGCACAGTAGCTGTGCCTCCTTCCCGCCCCCCCTCCATCCATTCCCTCAAAGGACAGCCTCTTACGTTATCGATCAGCATACCTAATAGCAGGAGATGAACTCATTTATGTGGTGAAAGAGTCTCTCACATTAAAAAAAGGGGGTTGTATGGTCCCTTTCCAACATCATCTTTCCAAATGTCTGATTACAGACCATTACATTCTTAATGGAAAGAGCAGCTACAAGTTGACCACGTTCCAGGGCACAGTCGATTGAGACACAAGTAACGTTAAAGCGATTTCTGAAGTTAGCGACTGGCTCGTGGTAGGTGGTGATAGGCGTGAAGGGATACATGAGCAAATATGAATTTTTTTTTAATCAGATAGGAAACTCACAGTGCCTATCGGAGACTCTAGGGCAGTGGTTCTCAACCTTCCTAAGGCCGCCACCCTTGCATACAGCTCCTCATGTGGTGGTGACCCCCAACCATGAAATGTTGCTACTGTTATGCATCGTGATGTAAATATCTGCATTTTCCGATGGTCTTAGGCGACCCCTGCAAAAGGGTTATTCGACCCCCAAAGGGGTCGCGACCCACAGGTTGAGAACCGCTGCTCTAGGGAGTTCTGAAACCCCAGTCTTGAGCTGAGACGCTGGTTCCCAAGCTTGAGATCGAAGTCAGCAACAAGAGCAAAAGCAGTGTCACTGCGACCTCTGCGGCTGTGTTTTCTCTAATTCTCTGAGTTTTCAAGCACCGTATGTTGATATAATACAGAGCCATGGGGAGTTGCAAAAACTACATGGATAGATAAGTCCCTTCTCTTCATCCTCCACCTTCCCCGGTGACATCTTACGTCATTTCAAGGGCGAGTCTGTGCCAGGCTCTGTGCCGAGTACCTTATAACTATTATCTCACGGAGGCTCACGGCCGCCATAGCTGAGTGTGTCTGGGGCCTGGGTTTACAGCTGAACAGACAGAGGCTCAGAGAGGGTTCCGCCGGTATGGGGGAGGTAGTTTTTTGCTTGGACCGTGGGGGCAGCTCCTGGCTTTTCCATTAGCAGGCCACGGGAGTACTACACTCAGAAAACTGCAGGCAGTTAACCGCGAAGGTGAATCATCTTTGTAAACTGTGATTTGCTACGCCATCTCAGGAGGATGGAAAGGCCTTCTGCAGAGGGCTGACTTGGGGAATGACAGGAGTCACCATGTGTGATGGTCCCTGGCTCAAGAGAGAGGCCTGGAGTGGCTTCAAAGATGGCACGGGGCTGGGCAGACTTCTCCATGGCCCAGGTCCCCAGCCACTCCTACATACTTGAGGCCTGGAGAACCTTCATTAGGTGATTTTTCTTGTTTCACACAACGTGGTGGCTGTGACTAGGGAACTGGAGGTACGGACCCCAAACATCATGGGACACCCCTGTCCTGCTAGGATCACTGGGGCTCCTCATTTCTCTCCGGCCCCAGATATGACACCTGATGGGCCAGGGACAGCATCAGGAAGGACAGACCTAGGGCATCTCCCTGCATGGCCTCCTCCATACTCAGGCTGCTCCCTGCCCCTTTGTCCTTGAGCCTCAGACCCTGGTTACCTGCATCCGCTTCAGGTTGGGAAAGTCCCCCGGCGAGATCTGGTGCTCCCGCTCGATGCGGCCGTAAATCTCAGCCAGGTTGTTCACCAGCTCCTTCTTCTTGTTGTCCTTCCCGAACACGGAGGGCATCTCCTTCTTCAGAGAGCTGATGATGTAGGCGTGCACCTGAGAGAGGGGCAGAGAGAACGCTTCTGAACGAGACCTCCATCCATTCCTTTCTTCTGGGTGACTCCTCCATCTCTTCCCATAAACCCCTCCTCCTCCCGCTCTCACTTATGAAATAATTTCTGTCCTCCCTCTTGCTCTCACACTTCTTGCAGCACTAAGCTGTTTTGTTTTGTTTTTTAATCTCAGAGGAAAGGCGAGATTATGGGGAGGTTAAGGTCAAGGCAATAGCAGGGATGGTAATACTGGAGACGATGCTGATGAGGAAGACAATAACAAAAGCTAACATTTACTGAGCACTTTTGAGGCCACGGGCATGGCAAATAAAAGGTTTTACCTTCTGATTCTACTCAGTCCTCCAACCCTTTCATTTCACAGGCGAGGAGACAGGCAGAGAGAGGCTGAGGGCCACAGTGTGTAAACAGTGGAGTGGAGCTCCAATCTGGCCATCTGACCTCAGGGCCTGTGATCATATCCACCCCCGTATCCTGCCCCCGGCTGCCGGTGTGGGCATGGCTGAAGCTCATGTAGAAGCTACAGGACACGCTCACATGGGCAGGCAATGCTCCGGGTTGCAGGTAGCTCTTGCGGCTGAACCCCGTTTCTCCAAACACTTGGTGTCACCCCTGCTGCCCATCCCCCCCTCACCTTGGCCAGCCTGGCTCTCTTGATGAGGTCATTGAGCTTGCGCAGGGCAGCGTTTCGGGGCAGACTCTGAATGTCTTTGAACAGGTCCTGCTCCTCGGCCTCAAAGAGCTTCCGGTTGTCAGGGATGAGGAGGGGGTGGGACCAGAAGGAGCCGATGTAGACCCGGATCACCTCCGGGGTGTTCACGATCTTCCCCAGGGACCACATGAGGGCCCCGTACACCCGCATCAGCTGCTGGGTCTCGATCTGGTCCGCCTTGTTCAGCACCACCCGCATCTTGTCCTCGTGGTTCTTGAGGGCCTTGATGACTTCTGAGAACTCGTCGGAGATGTCCAGCTTGTGGGCGTCAAAGAGCAGGATGATGCGGTCCACCCGCTCGGCGAACCACTCGAGGACGGCGGCGAAGTCATACCCTGCCGGCACAGGGACGGTCAGGGGGAGGGGCATTTGGGGCACAGGCTAGGGGTTGGGGGAGGTGTACCAGGCAGAGGAGAAATAGATCCGGGTTCAAATTCTGATTCTTCCACTGTTTCCACTGTTTGGCCTTGAGCAAGGTACTCTGTGTCTCCAAGTCAGTGCGCTTTCATCTATCAGTGGGCTCACTGATAGTTCCTCCTTAAGAGAACTACAGTGGTACCTCGAGATATGAGTTTAATTCATTCCGTAACCTTGAGGCGTGGGAAACTGGTGGGTTGTGTGCAGCCAGCCGATCCGAGAGATTACTTTTATCTCAAATGTTGCTTGTATTTCAAAGCAAAAATCGCTCGCTCGACAGCTCGAATCTCAAAAATCTCGTATGTTAGGGCACTCGTATCTCGAGGTACCACTGTATAAGGACTGAATATACTGAAAGCCCAGCGTATAGTAGCTGCTCAATAAATGCTAATTATGATTAGCACTATTAGTCCTATTTGGTCTTTTGGTTCAGGGAAACCTGCCCTCTCCCTTAAGGAGCAGGGCCTAGGCAGGTGCTTTGGGGGCCAGGCTCTGCCCAGTGACCAGGCAGGGACATTGTCAGGGCCACCTAGAAGCAGTCACCCAGTGACTCATCCAGGACCACCCCGCTTATAGGAGGCAATGGGAGGGGGGGCGCAGTACATCGCTCTCTAACCCCAGATCCAGTGCTTGCTCCGGCTGGCAGGATGGTTACAGCACGACTTCATTTCACCCTCACAGCACCCTCAGAGATAGGTGGGTGAGGAATATCATTCCCATTTTCCAGAGGTGCAAACAGGTTCAGAGATGAGGTGAGAGTTAAACAGCAGGCAAGGGGTGGGGCCAGGGGGGCACCTGGCCAACGGGTCCCTGTGCTCCTCCACATGACACGAGGATAGCTGTCCAGCACTGACCACATCCCTGTCTACCTGCTCTACCTGCCCTGCCCTGCCCTGCCCAGCCAGCAGCACCCACAGAGCCTGGGAGGCCTGTGCATTCCTGTTCCAGGAAGGCCTGCAGCCTGCAGCGGGCACCTGCTCCCCTTTGACATAGCTGGTAGACTGGCTCTCTCACCTCCCAAAGGCAGTCCTTCAGAACTGTGAACAGGAAGGGGGCAGAGAGCTCAGAAGATCAGGGCAACTTCCAGGATGGGGACTGAACCATTTGCAGGCCATAAACGTCTATAGACACAAATTCAAAATATCGTGGAGCGTGGGGATGGTTTCCGTTTTGGACAGATGGCAGTTAACTGGCTAACTGTGCCCTAGCCTTGGCTTGTGTACAACCAGGGGTGGGAGCAGCTGAAAGGCATGTGCTGGGGCCACTAAGGAAAAGGGCCTGGGCTGGCTGGCTCTCCCAGGAATTCACTGTGTGGCTTTGGGCAGGTCTGAACCTCAGTCTTCTCAGCTGTAAAACGGGGATAACAACTGACTAACGAGGGGTGGGGTCCGTGGCAGAACTACGGCAACAGGATCCGACTGCAGAGGGAGGGGCTGCACTGAGTCTGGAGGCTCTGCCCCAGTGCCTGGGGCGGACAGGACACCAGTGACAGGCCCCCTCTCCCTCACTGGTCCCAGGAATGGCTCTCAGACCCATAACAAGGGCTCTGCCTGCAGCAGCCTGAGGTAACGTAAGATACGGCAATGGGTAGAGAGATTCGAGCCCCCAGAGACGGAGGGCAAAGCTGGCCTTCCTGGAATTGCTTACAGCCAGTCCGCTGGCTCCGGGAGATCTGGGCTGCAGGCGCCCGGCCCAGAGACTGGCAGCCTCAGGGACCTGGACCCCTCCCCCCGGCCCCCCGGCTCCAGCCGACTGGACAGAGAGTCTTTCTAAGTCACGCCAGGCAGCAGGAAATCGATGAGACAAACCCAATAAGCAAGGCAGCTCCCTGATGACCCACTGGCTTCCTCCGCCGTCCAAGGAGACGTGCAGGGGGTAAGGCAGCACGTGTCTCATCGATCCCCACAACTCTGCCGCTGCCAGGGCTAAGCAGGGCATCCACAGCTGACAGGGGACAGAAGGGAAAGGGCACAGAGAGGTGAAGGGGCTGGCCCAGGCTCACACAGCCGGGTGGCAGCAAACGTGGGACTAGAACCCAGATCCTTGACGCTTGTCCACCTTCCCTTCGTGCTCATCGCCCTGTGCTAGGCCGAGCCCAGAGGCCCGAACCCTCAGAACAGGCAGCTACTTATGGTCCTGCTCTGGCTCCCCCCAAATCTCTTTCCAGATTTAAAATCAAATAATAAAATAATAACAAGACATCGATTTCCAAAACATGGGGAGAATTGAGATGACTTAGGGGACAAATGCCACACTCCCTGCCTTCCAGAAGTCTGCAGGCTGCCAGCAAGCCCTCTGGAAGGACGTTGGGACTCTCCTGCTGTCCCAGGGTGAGGCCCACGCGGCCCCAAAGTGCCAGGGGGGGCGCCAGGCCTGGGAGAGTTCCCCAGAGCGGGAGACTGCCCTCATGCCTCCTCCTCACTCTATAAAATGTGCTGGGAAGCCACAAGCCTGGGAGTCAGGAGGCCGCAGCCCCCATCATTGCAGCGTTGAGACCTGGGCAAGCGGTTCACCTGCCGTGCGCGGGGCTGCTGAGCTCCCCTGTGCAGGAAGGGGCGCACTGAGAGGGCTGTGAACGCCACGTCTGTCCGGGGGTGGCTTTTCCCCGGGGAGTGGGGTGGGGAGGATGGCGGGGGTTTCTAGCTGAGAGCAGCCGGGAAACGCGGTTCCCCAGGGAGAGGACACTCAGGCTTCCGGGACCACCCACTTCTGGTGCTTCCTTGCTCCTTCCCAGTAATGAGGCCTGGGCCGGGCGCATCCTGTCACTTCCCGGAATGCAGCCCCAGCCTCTGCTGCCCACCCAGGGCATCTCCACCCGGAGACGACTGCGGCCGTGACCTCCCAGGCCCAGGTTCTGGGATGTCCCCCACTTTCTTCCACTCTGCAAGACAGCCACCCCGGCCTGGGCCACGGGGCCATGCCCTGAGCCAGCACCACACTTTGTCCGGCCGGGCCTGGGGCTGAGTCCTCCTTCCCGTGAGGCCTGGGGAGCAGCTCACTCTCCACCCGGGGCCCCAGGGCCCGGAGGAGGCTCTGCAAACGTCACGGTGGCGCCTTTTTCCTGGGAGACACAGCCCTGCGCCAGGCACGAGGCTGGGACGGCGGAATGTGGCCTGGATTTCAGGCTCCCACTCCTGTGTGCAGGGTGGGGGTTCGGCCCTGCCCGGGGCTGGCCGGAGGGAGGGAGGAGGTGCCTCTCTGCCTTGGGACCAACCCCAGAGCTGTGAGGGCCCCACACCACAGCCAGATAAGTGCGTTTGGTCCTATGGACACACTTGGTGTGTGTGTGTGTGTGTAAGGAGGTGTGTATGTGTATGTGCACATGTGTATATGCACGTGGGTGTATGCGTGGGTGCATATGAGTGTGGGTGTATATGAGTGTGGGTGTATATGTATATGGGTGCATATGAGTGTAGTTGAACATGAGTGTGGGTGCATATGAGTATGGATGTATATTAGTACGGGTGTTTATGTGTGTGGGTGTA
Organism: Lasiurus borealis; assembly: GCA_004026805.1. Taxonomy (NCBI): domain Eukaryota; kingdom Metazoa; phylum Chordata; class Mammalia; order Chiroptera; family Vespertilionidae; genus Lasiurus; species Lasiurus borealis. The sequence goes on from PVJN01046286.1 coordinate 7,947, forward strand.
TATGAGCATGGATGTATATATGAGTGTGGTATATATTTATGTGAGTGTATATGAGTGTGGGTGTATATGTGTGTGGATGTGTGTATATATGTGTGGGTATATATGAGTATGGGTGCATATGAGTGTTGGTGTATATATATATATGAGTGTGGGTGTATATGTATGTGGGTGTATGTGTGAGTGTGGGTGTTTATGTGGGTGGGTGTATATTTTTGTGGGTGTATATGTGTATAGATGTATGAGTATGGGTGTACATAAGTGTGGGTGTACATGAGTGTGGGTATATATGAGTGTGGGTGTATATGTGTATATATATATGTGTGAGTATATATGAATGTGAATGTATGAGTGTGGATATATATGTGTGTGGAAGTGTTATGAGTGTGGGTGTATATGAGTGTGGATGTGGATGTGTGTGGATGTATGCATGAGTGGGTGTATATGAGTGTGGGTGATTATGTGTATAGATATATGTATGAGTGTGAGTGTATATGAGTGTGGGTGTATGAGTGTAGATATATATGTGTGTGGAAGTGTTATGAGTGTGGGTGTATATGAGTGTGGATGTGGATGTGTGTGGATGTGTGTAGATGAGTGTGGGTATTTGTGTGCGTAGGTATAAGCTGGAGCCTCCAGCTTCTACAGCTGTGTGAGGAAGGAAGAGGAGGGACTCCTCATTTGGGGTGCCCTGACATCTGGGAGTGTGCGATCCGCCCTCCCGGTTTCCTGGGGAGCTGAGGTCAGCCCTGCCCGGCTGACGATGCAGGGCTGTGGCCCGCTCCCAGCTCCGGTTTCCACCGCGGCTGCTGTGCCAGCAGCTGCACTTGCAGTCCGGACGCAGGAGGGCAGCGAGCAAACTGGCCCGGGTAGGACTCACGGGCATCGCTTCTCCCAGAGGTGGGGCTTAGTCACGTGAGATGGGAAGGACAGGAAGGGCAGGAAGATGGCCAGGCACCCAACCTGCACAGGGCAGCCGCTGAGGTCTGAAGACAAAGGCAGGAGAGAAGGCAGAGGGGGAGAGAAAGGATGGAACGGGACAGGACTGAGGGAGGCAGAGGGGGAGAGAAAGGATGGAAAGGGACAGGAACTGAGGGAGGCAGAGGGGGAGAGAAAGGATGGAACGGGACAGGAACTGAGGGAGGCAGGGATCCCCAAAGCAGGTGGCCACACACAGCTGCAGGGAGGTGGCCCTGACTGGCAGGTCAGGGGAAAGGAGGGAGCGCTCTGAGATCCAGACCCAGAGCTGATGCCCACGTTTCCATTACCATCCGTGGACCTGACAAGGTCGTGTGATGGGTCGTTCCTCCTCGTTACACATGGGGACAGCGAGGCTGCTCGGGGGGAGTGTGACCTGCTGAGAGCCACGCAGTTTCTAAAGCCCCATCTCTGAACTGGAGTCCAGCCTCTTTAGAAACCCCCAGACCCACCTGGCCGGCTGCCCAGGCCTTGCAGGTGCTGGACCGCCCACCGTGAGGGGTTGAAGTCTGGCTCTCCGGAGCCACCTGGAGCAGACAGGCTGCCGTGGGAAACAGCGCAGCCTCGGGGAGCGGGTGCCGACCCTGGCAGGCCGTGCCCCTGGAGGAGGGGGTGTCCGCGCCTCCTGCTGCAGCACAGACAGCCTGCAGAACACACCTGTCTGCCTGTCTGTCTGTCTATCTGTCTGTCTGGGTCACAGAGCACAGGGACCGAGGGAAGCGGGCGACCAGCTCAGGGTTCAGGCGAGGCGAGAGTCCCAGCCGCTGCCCAGGGACCTCTCGCCAGGCCGAAGCCGTTCCTTCCCGGATGCTGACTCCTGATTTGGCTCTAGCTCAGCTCCCAGCTCCACTATGGGACGGGTGTGCCTCAGCTGCTTTTCTCGCCAGAGATACAGGGCACAGAGAGGGTAGCGGCATCACCCGGGGCACACAGCACGCTGTGGCAGGGGAGGATGGGGGTGAGGAGATGAGAGCAGCTGTTTTTAGCTTTAAACAGACAGCATCGGTCTAGCTGTAAAAAGCAGTGATGATGATGGAGAGGATCTCTAACACCTCATGCTTACTGGGCACTGCTGAGTGCCAGGCAGAAGGCTTTTAATCTATTTCTTTTAATCCTCAAACAGCCTATCCGGTAGACAGTAATTACTTCTCCCTACTTTACAGATGAACCAACCAGAGCAGGCAAACCTGCCCCAGTTCACGCTGCGAGGAAGTGGCGGAGGCAGGCTTGGAACCCTGGCAGTCTGGCTCGAGTTCCAGCTCCTAACCCCTCTGGGGGGGGGCCCTCCCTAACCAGCAGTTACCCCCTTTCTATCCGGAGAGAGCAGTTTAAAAAGTGCTCTCACATCCCAGGTCCCCTCCCCAGGCCCAGAGCATGCTGTCCTCACGTTATGGAGCTAAAGTTCTCTGCCTTGCCCGCCGCCCCTGCAGAGCTGCAAACTCTAGGACAGAGACTGCAGAAGCAACCAGGGTGTGGCCCGAGTTAGGTGTCGCTTGGCGCATGAATAACCTTGATGAGGGAGGAAGGCAGACACTGATGTCTCCCTTGCACAGAGGAGAGGACAGAGGCCAGCTGTCTCCTGAGCCACAGTAGACCCACCCTGGTCCCCTGGCCACTGCCTCGGACCATCCCACACAGCACACGGCGCAGCACCAGACCATCAGGGGACAGCAAGGCCCTGGAGGCCTCGCTCCTGGTATGGAAGCGAGAACATACCAGGAAGAACGGAGCACAGAGCCCGCCAACCCTACCTCGGCTGATCCTCTGCTTTTCCCCAGAGAGGATGCCTGGCGTGTCGATGATGCTGATGCTCTCCAGCACGGGGTTGGGCAGCTGCGCACACACGAACCTGCATGGATGACAGGAGTCCGAGGTAAGCCGCTGTCCTCTCACGGCCTCTCAGACAGCCTTGTCTCAGCCGCATGCCCACCTTCCCTGGCCGGGGGCAGAGGTTCAGAAACCTGGCTGCCTGCTCATGCAGACACCCAGCTCCAGGTCAGACTGAGCCCCCATGCTGGGCCCAAGACCTGTCTGCTGAGGAAGCTCCAGAGGAACCTGGGCAGCCAGGGTCCTACACAGGGACCCCTGCTGTCAGGGACACCCAGATGTCTGGAACTCAAGCCCTGCTGCCAGGGAATCCCGTCCGGTGAGGAGGGGGGGCATGCACGAAGCCAGGCAAAGGGGTCGGGAGATCCAAGGTGGAGAGATGGAGTCCAGGACGGCTTCCTAGAGGAAGTGGCACTGGAACTGGCCTTGAGGAAGGGGTCACATCACCCAGAAACATTTGTTTGGGCCTCAAAGGGCTATCCAAATATCAAACTTTGCTATTAGGCTAGCAGTCAACTCTTATTCAAGGAAACATTTGTAGTGTTACATCCTGAAGTATCAACTACACACTGGTAAACCTAACTTAGATCCTTCTTACTTCAGCCTTCACTCTCATATACCATTTTTGGTGGAAGCTAAAAAGGTGTCTTACTCTCCCAGGGATATTATGTGAAATGGCAGAGATGCAGGAAACATGGGGAAAAAAGGGGGCAGGGGAAGGGCTTCAGAGAGGAGGCCAAACTTGAACTAACACTTCAAAAAATAATCAGCATTTGCCAGGCGGATAAGAATGCAAGCAGGAAGCCTGTTTGTGCGTGTTTGTGTGTGCATGCGCTCTCAGGCATGTGTGTATCAGTGGATGGGCAGTGGAGAGAAGACAGTATTCCAGACTGAGATAAGAGGAAGCAGTGAAAGAGCAATGTTATGGGTTGAATTTTGTCCCCCAAGGAGATCTGTTGAAGTCCTAACCCTGAGGGGGATCTAGAATGTGACCTTATTTGGAAAGTGGGTCTCTGTAGATGTAATTAGGTAAGGTGGGATCACACTAGAGTGGGGTAGGCCCCTAATGCAATAAAACTGGTGTCCTTTTAAAAATTGTTAGGGCAACACTGGTTAATAACATTATGTAGATCTCAGGTGTACAATTCTATAAAAAAGCACTCTGTAAGATAAGAGAACACACGTAAAGACAGACATGCACAGAGGGAAGATGCCACGTAAAGGAGGAGGCAGAGGTTGGAATCGTGCTTCTTCTATTACCAAGAACACCTGGGCAACCAGGAGAGGGAAGAAGCAGGAGAGGATGCTCCTCCAGAACCTTCTGAGGGAGCATGGCCCTGCCATTCCTTGGTTTCGGCTCTGGCCTCCAGAACTATGAGCTAACACATTTCTGTTGCTTTAAAAGGCACTGAGTGGCAACTAATAGAAGTAGGTGCAAACGCAGCACAGAAATGAGAGAGAGAGCGTGCACCATTCCTGTGGGTACGCATCACTGAGGCGAGGACAGGAAGGCTGGAGTGGCCAGAGATGAAGCTAGACAGGGAGGAGGCAGGAGGCCAGATCAGAAGGGCCTTGAAAGTCACATTAAAATGTTGGATTTTATACTGAAATCAGAATGCTTTAAGCCAGAGAATGACATGATCTGATATGATGGTTGTCAGCATGTCCAGTTCCGTTCCACAGATATTTATGGAGGGCCCGCTACATGCCTGGGGAGTAGAACAGTAAGTGACACAGCCCCTGTCCTGTCAAAGCCCATGGTGTCCATTACACCTGAGACTCAGCCACGTTCTGCTCACCCCAGTATTCTACCATACATCCCCCATCTTGCTGAAGCTAGTTTGGCTGGGTTTCTTTCATTTGGTATTTGGGGCCAGGGTTGTGGCTGAGGCCAAACCTAGGTCAAGCATATGGCGTAAAAAGGACAGGGAGTGATGATGGGCCAACTAAAGGTGACACCAGGTCATCGGGGCCAGAGAAAAAGGGGACACAGAGGAGTCAGGAAGGCAGGAGGAGAGGGGATGGTGGTCAAGAGAGACAAATACCAAGGAGGTAATGTAAGAGTGGAAAGAGGCCCTGCTTATGATCATTAAGAGGTCACAGTGACCTTCACACAAGCAGCTGTGGTAGGGTGAAGCTACATTCCAGAGGCTGGGGGACAGGAAGAAACGAGGAGATGAAGCCAGGAAACTTGGTTATGAGAAGAGAGAGAGAGTGAAAGTTAGCAGGACCTGCTTTCAGGTTTTCAAGAGGAGATTTTCATGGGAAGGGAAGGAACCAAGGGAAGGTGAAGTGGCCAGAAGGAGAAGCAGTCTCTGATGGAGAGGGTCTCTGAGAAGATGCCCCGTAGCCCAGGACATGATGAGGCAGGAGTTAGACCTTGTGAGGACAAGAGAAGCCATAGCTTTCTAAGTCCTGGTGGAGGAAGTGAGGACAAAGACAGATGAACTTGATAACGGGCAGATTGAACGAACAACAAGATGGATCTGTGGACACTGGTTCCCATTCTCTCCAGAAGGGAAGGGAAGCCAAATGCCATAAGAAGGAGGTGCAGTGATTGGAGAAGGGCGGGGATTTGATGAGGGACACGGTGTAGGCTGCTGTAGGCTGGGCATCTGAGGTCTGGGGTGCAGCCTCCTGAGAGTGGCTGCAGTGAAGCTGCCCCCTTTCCCTGTTGCCCTTGCAATGGATACACCTGGCAGATCCCCAGCCTTCGGTCAGAAAAGCACGAAGCTTCCCCGGTTCTGGTCACAGGGTTCCTGCACTAAGCCACATTCTTTCATTCTCCTCTGGGAGGAATGTTGTTGGCCTGGAATGCTGGGTTGTTGGTGATTTTTTTTACACTTTCAGTGTCACCTCACTTCTCTTTATCACCCTTGTCAAATGCCAACTTCCCACAGACCATCTCCGTGCTCTTGCCTCGAAGGAGAGTATTAGTATTATCCTCTTTCACAGACGGGAAAAGTGAGACACAGAGAAGTTAGGCAATTTGTCTGAGATTCCTTGTGCTACTTGGCGGGATTTGACCCCAGGTCTATCCGAAGCCGAAGCCATAGCCTTTCCCTCTCCTCTACATCCCTGCAGTTAGGGAAAGTAGTTTAAAAATACTTATGCAAAAATGGGGTGCGGGTTGATAGAAAATGTGCAATCAGGGGATCTCCTGCATTTTCGTTAAGCAGACACAGGAAGATGTGGATCAGCCTACCAAGCATTCCCTAGAGCTTTTCCACTCAAATCATCACAGGCTTTTACCTGTGACCTGTCCAAGGCCTCACAAGGAGGTTCGTAAGAAAGTCAGTGCTCAAACTCAGGATTTCCACCTTAAGTCCAGGGTTTATTTCACCAAGTGAAAACCATGTCCAGGGACAGAGAAAAACCTTCCTCTGCCTCTTTCCATTTGGATGCAAATCCCTTGGTAGCACAGGCAAAGGCTGAGAGTGCTCTCTGCTCTTATTGGCACGAGGTGCAGATACGGGGCTGTGTGATTCACCTTGAGGTACCCTTCCCTCCGCCTTGATGGGGAGAAGGCAGCCTAGCATTTGCAGCTCCCGTATCCCTACTAGTGACCGGCTCAGCTACATTCTGAGCAAGAAATGGAGAATCAAGAGAGACGTTAGGTATGGGAAAGGCACCATGCCTCCCAAGACCCGGTCCCGTGTTTTCCCTTCTCATACCTGAAGAAGAAGAAAAGTCCGTGTGTATGTCCCCGCTGCACTCACCTGTTCAAGAAGGCGTTGCCGAAGGCGTTGAGTCTCCGGAAGGGTTTCTTGGGATCCACCACCAGAGCGTTCCCAGGGATGATCCCCTCCACCTCACCCTGCATCACTGCAATGAAGGAGTCGGTGGTCGGCTCAGGCCCAATCCTCATGCCTGGAAAATCCTGTTCCAGCAGGTACCTGGCAGAGGGAGCACAGTCAGAAAGCGGGGTCTGCTGGTAGATCAACACGGAGCATCTACCACAAGGCGGGACAGAAGGGCAGAGCCACGTTATTTCTCGGCAGGGAGAGATGACTGCAGGGCAGGGTTTCAAAGACGTGGTGGAGGAGGTGGGATTACAACTGAACTTAAAATACAAATCTGTCCTTATCTTTTCCTCTCCCTGAATCAGTGGGGGGAAAAAATTCAAGATTTGGGCTCAGGGCTGGAGCGAGGGTTGACAGTGATTGCTGCACAGAGTATCGCAGACTTTACAACTGCTGATGGATCTGCATAAAGACTTGGTTAGAATTTGAGCATCCGTGGACTCTGCCAGCTTTCCGCAGGTCATCATTTATTTATCTGGTTAGCCAGTCCTTTAATAGAAAACTAGCTCATACGTGAGACAAAAATATAGCCAGTGTGCCTGACTGGTGTGGCTCAGCAATAGGGAATCAACCTAAGAACCAGGAGGTCGTTGTTCAATTCCTGTTTCAGGGCACACGTTCAGGTTGTGGGCTCAATCCCTGGTGAGGGGCATTTAGGAGGCAGCTGATCAATGACTCTCATTATTGATGCTTCTATTTCTCTCTCCTTCTCCTTTCCTCTCTGAAATCAGCTTAAAAACAAAAATACAGCCAGTGTGATAGCTACATTATGATAAGTGGATCTCTAATCCCTCTAGACTACTGGTCCACTCTCTAGGTGCCAGGTCCCTTTCTTCGTTCTTCTCCTGGCCAAAGCAGTGACAGCCCAAGGCCATGCCCTTCTGCACAGCCCCTTTTAAAAGTCAAAATGACAAGCCAGAGAACAAAGAGAGCAGCTCCTAAGGACAACCGAGTCCTTTAGAAGAAGCTCAAAACAGCTTTGGGCCAAAATAGCATGAAGTTGGATTCAGGGGAGGATCCCAGAACTGCCTCTGGTTGGGACTAAGCAGAGGAGAGTCCTAGGGCATCTTCCAAGGCCATGATGGATGAGGAGCTAAGGGTGTACTGACCAACAAACATAGGCCCTGGGGTGAGCCCTCCCTGTGCTGAGAACCTCCTGAACTTCGAGGGCCCCCAGGAGAAGAGAGGTCGAATCAGAGACTGTTAGTTGGGAGGGGAACATGGAGACCTCCTGGGCCAGTGGTCCTCACCCCGGCTTCACAGCCGAGCTACCTCGGAGCTTTAGCTAAGGTGCCTGGTCCCCACCCTTGGAGGTTCTGACCCACTCACCCAGAGGCAGGGCCCCGGCCACTGGTGTTTTTTAGGAGCTCCCCAGGTGACCCTAATGTGCAGCTGGGGTTGCCAGCGCTCCCGTTTTACTGATCAGACCACTGACACGCCCCGGCACTTCCCATGCCAGGCGTCACACCGATCATTGTGGGACCATTATCTCCGTCGGGTCCCACGGCAGCCCTCTCGGTAGGGATGGAAGAAACAGAGGCCTGGGCGAGGCGTGTGACTTTCTCCAAGTTAAACAGCTAATAGTAAGAGCTGAAACTCAGACCGAAATCCATCTAACGGCAAATCCTTTGCTCTTCAACTGCCTTTTACCCCGAGGAAGTCACCGCAGAGAGAGCTGATCCAGGCCCCAGCGAAGACCAGGGCAGAGCTGGGACCAGAGGCCATGTCTCAGGTGGGCCTGCGGCAGTGGGCCTGCTCTGCTCACAGGGTGGTGGCCAGGGAGACACAACTGGGACTTCTTCCAGCTCATGGGTCTCCTGCCTGTGCCTCTGAGAAGGCTATGGAGCTGTTAAGTGACTCTGTGGTTCAGGCGGTTTAAGCCGGTTGCTATGGGTCCTCCCCAGAGAGCCAACAGAGAAGCTAGTGCCCAGAAGGCTCTCCTTCCACCC
>PVJN01046287.1:0-16593 GCA_004026805.1 Lasiurus borealis
TTTTTTTTTTTTTTTAAATTACTCTGGCTAAAGACTTCAGTCTAAGAAATTCTTAACAGACCCTTGTAAGTCCTGTTGCTGGGTAGTATTTGTCCAACAGACCTGGAACAGTTTAAAAAAGGAGTGGGGGTTTGGTTAACATTAAAGAAACACAAAGATTTTTCGTCTGGCTCTGGAGGAGACCAGAGCCGCAGAGAGAACAGAAAAGAAAGAGGGGATTGAGCATTTTTGCAAACAAATGATAAAACTGCCTTTTAAAGAAGTGGGGGCAGGGGACCCCTTGTCCAAACAAGACATTTGCCAGGGTAGGAAATCATTTCTGCAATTGTTTACAATGCTCAGGCAGCCCGTCCAAAGTCAACATGGCCTGGGAGCGGTGCCCTGGGGCCTCCTGCTCTCTGCCAGCCGCCTGCCAGCTCGGGCTCAGCTATTTCTGGGACTCGGTTCCCTCCCTTGAAAAACAAACTGTGGCCCTCACTGTCATCCCCAATAAAACCCCCAGCTTCTGCAGCCTTAATCATGTTTTCCAGGAGAGTTGTCCAACTGGGGGCCTGGATGCAAAGTGTCGGGGCTTGGGAGAGCCAGCCTGGGGGGGAGGGGACCTTTCATTTGCAAGGTGCCAAGGTGGAAATTTCCACTGCATTCCAAGATGGCTTCACCTGTGGCCGAGGAAACCTCTTCTGTCTTCAAAGAGGAGGTCCTGGCTCATGAACGTCCTGTAACCTATGTCCTGTCCCACACTCTGTTCCAGCGCTCCTGAGCAAAGTTTGCTTTGATGCTGGGGGATGGGAAGGGCCGGGGAGAGGTCAGTAGGGTGGAAAGGGAGACATCTGTAATACTTTAAACAATAAAGAATTTTTTTAAAAAAAAATTTGCTTTGACTAAAAAGCACTATGATTATGAGTAACAATCCTTTACATCTAGATATTACTTTAGTGTAGAAAAGGCTTTCACTTCCGTTTTGTTACTTGATCTCCACCGTGAAAAGGCATGTTTAATCTCTTTTGTTTAATTAATCCATTTGTGGGTTTTTTTGTTTGTTTTGTGTTAATACAGTCACCTAGTCTGAAATTTTTTAATTTTATTTTTAAAATATATTTTTATTGTTGATAGTATTATAAAGATCTCCCATTCCCCCATTTCTTTCCCCCTCTTCTCCTAGCTCCTACCCACCCCGCAGGTCTTCACTACCCTATTGCTCATGCCCATGGGCTATGCCTATAACTATATAAATTCTTTGGTTTATCTCTTCTCATCTCCCTCCAACCGCACTGTGAGGTATGTTAGTCTGTTGCGTGCAGTCACATGGTCTGAAAATTTTAAAGTGAAATTTCACTCTGTCCCCATCCTCCCGGTCTCCGCCTGCTCACAGATAACCACTGTTATTTACTTGTGTGTCTTTCAGAGACGTTTGAGGCCTAAGGAGGCTCCTTGGAGTGGTGCACACAGACAGTGCTGCACTGAGATGGAAGAGTCCCCGGCGCTCCTCCTAGCCCTGCCTCCTAATTGCTGGGTGACATTGTGCCTGTCACTTGCTTCTCTAGATCTCAGGGTGTCATCTGCGAAAATGACAATACTACTGACTAACACTCATGAGGCTGCTATGTGCCTTCCTCTGTGCTAAGTGTGTTCACACGTACTAGTTGAATTAAGCTCACCACAACCCTATAAGGAAGCGTTATTGGCCCCACTTATCAATGACAAAACTGAGGCAGAGAGAAATTAACTTGCCCAGGTCATAGCTAATGAGAGGGACGGCCTGACATTTATGAAGCGAAGCAGCCTGACATTAGAGCTCATAGCCACTTAAACCGCTGTGATAGTATATTGCTGTTCCTTGATAATATGGACAATACGGAATAACGGCTTAAGGCAGGAGGCTGGCCCAGAGTAGTTCCTCCCAAGTCTGATGTCCTCAGTCCTGTGTCCAATTCCTGTGCAAGTCTGGCCAGGCAGCTCTGACTCACGCAGCCCCATTTAGATGGGATGGTGGACAGCTGGCAAAGAGCAGGAGGCAGCAGGACAAGGCTCAGGCATGAACCCTGATGTCAGCCCGGTGCCTCCCTCTGGGTCCCTTCAGGAGCATCAAGACAAGTCCTTAAAAACAACCATTTAAAATTTTTCTAGAAGTAGTAACCCTTTTGGCTTCTTCTTCATATATTTATCTCCATTATTTTAAATCAGGGGTTTACTTTTTCTGTGAAAGGGTAACATTTTTCTGTAAAGGGCCACATAGTAAATATTTTCAGCTTTGTGGGCTGTTCATCTTTGTTGCAATTTCAATTTGTAGCTAGAAAACAGCCATAGGGAAGCCTTGCCAGCATGGCTCAGGGGTTGAGCATCAACCCAAGAACCAAGAGGTCAATGGTTCAATTCCTGGTCAGGGCACATGCCTGGGTTCCAGGCTTCATCCCCAGATTAGAGGCTCCATCCCCAGTAGGGAGCATGCAGGGGGCAATTGATGGGTGTTTCTCTATCCCTCTCCCTTCCTTTCTCTAAAATCAACAAAATCATATTTTAAAAGGAAAGAAAACTGCCATAGATAATACATAAATGAGTAGGAGTAGCCCTGTTGCACTACAAATTTGTTACAAAAGCAGATATATTTCCAAAATTGGATTTAGCCTATAGGATATAGTTTGTTGACACCTGTTCTATTTTTTTAAATATATATTTTATTGATTTTTTACAGAGAGGAAGGGAGAGAGATAGTTAGAAACATTGATCAGCTGCCTCCTACACAATCCCTACTGGGGATGTGCCTGCAACCAGGGTACATGCCCTTGACCGGAATCAAACCTGGGACCTTTCAGTCCACAGGCCGACACTCTATCCATTGAGCCAAACCGGTTTCAGCTGTTGATACCTGTTCTAAATGTTTAAATTACTATTTCTTAATTTTCTTAATTTGTCATTTTAAGCATTCCCATTAATTTTCTATTAAGTTGAAAAGAATTCACCTTTCTTAAACAGCTCCCCTCTCTGCCGTTGTTTGTCTTCCTAAGTTATCTAACAGAGTTATATTATCAGCTAAATCAATATTCAATGTTTGCATTATTATGACTGAGTAAATATTGTTCTCTGCTTAGTCAGGAAGTATACCATGTGACATTTCCTTTCTCTTACAGCTTTTGTTTTTATTTGGAGTTGATAACTATCTCATTCTTTTTTCCATTTGCCTTTGACTTTCAACAGCCTCTCCAAGACAATTTTCTACAAGGTTAAACCTCTTTTTTGTTGTTGTTTCCTTTTAATGCCATTGTTTTACTGGAACTTCTCCTAGACCCCTCCCAGCTTCCTGCTTCATTGTGGAATGGGCACTGAGCACAAGCTCAGGGCGTCCTGGGCCTTAGCTCAGCTCTGGTCCTGAGACTTCACTCATTAGGAAGAAGAAATCCATGTGGTCTCTTTTCCATGTTAGGTCACTTTTTCCCAGATCCCATCTCTTCCCCTCTGACTTCCTTTTTTTTGCTGGAGCATATCTTCTAGTAACTTCTGTGAAGTTAGGACATAACATTTTGAAATTTTGTATATCTGAAAATATCTTTAATCTACCATTACTCTTCAATGACAGTTTTGCAGGGTGTAGAAATCTAGATTGAAAATCTATTTTTTTCTCAATATTTTTAAAAAATATGTTTATTGCCAAAACCCGTTTGGCTCAGTGGATAGAGCATCGGCCTGGGGACTGAAAGGTCCTGGGTTTGATTCTGGTCAAGGGCATGTACCTCGGTTATGGGCACATCCCCAGGAGGGGGCGTGCAGGAGGCAGCTGATCGATGTCTCTCTCTCACTGATGTTTCTAAGGCTCTATCCCTCTCCCTTCCTCTTTGTAAAAAATCAATAAAATATATTAAAAAAATAAAAATAAAAAAAATAAAAATCATGTTTATTGATTTTAGAGCGAGAGGAAGGGAGAAAGAGAGATAGAAACATTGAATGAGAGTGAAACATTGATCCACTGCCTCCTGCGTGCCCTCTTCTGGGGATTAAGCCTGCAACCTGGGCATGTGCCCTGACCAGGAATTGAACTGTGACCTGGTTCATAGGTCAATGCTCAACCACCAGGAAACAACAGCCTGACTTTTCTCGATATTTTGAAATATACAGGCTGTTATAAGTCTGATATTATATATATTTTACGTTTTTTGGAATATAGGTTTTTTTGTGTAATATAATTTTTATTCTTCATTCTTGTATGCAATCTGTTTCTTCTTCTTCAGAAGTTCTTATTTACTTCTCTTTCTTCCCAATGTTCTGAAATTTCAACATGATGTGCCTTGGCAAGGTCCAATTTCTAGTCATTGTGCCAAGCATTCAGTGGATCCTTTCAGTTTGGACATTCATGTCCTTCAGTTCTGAGAAATTTCTTTGTAATATTTCTTTCATAATTTCCTCCCTCTGTTTTCTCTGCTCTTTCTTTCTGAAATTCAAACTTATTGGCTTTTAGACCTCTTGGATTGATCCCTTCATTTTTCTGTTTTGTCTTAATCTTTTTTTTTTTTAAGATATTTTTCTTGATTTCAGAGATGAAGTGAGAGGGAGAGAGAGATAGAAACATCAATGATGAGAGAGAATCATGGGATTGGCTGCCTCCTGCATGCTCCCCACTGGGGACTGAGCACATAATCTGGGCATGTGCCCTGAGCAGGAATTGAACCATGACCTCCTGGTACATAGGTTAATGCTCAACCACTGAGCCATTCTGACTATAGTACTTTCTTCTTTACTTCTCTAGTTGTAGGACTTCCACTCAGCCAGCTTTCAGGTGGTTCTGAATGATAGTTATTCTATATTTTAGTTGTAATTTTGAAGTGGTTGTGGGAGATGGCGAGTACCAACATTTACTTACCCTGCCATCTGTGTTCTCCCAGGCATATAACATTTTAACAAAAGGCTTATTTATGCCTGAAGCAAGCCCTGTCTATTGTTTCTGTGCATTTAGGTTAACACACCTTAGAAACAAGCCTTAACGATTTCCTAGAAGGCACATAATTTTAACTATCCCGTAATCCAATTGTTTAAATTATTACTTTCTGTTTTACTTTCTCTCATCCTTGTATAATTTTCTTTAAATTCCCTCTTAGCTTCAAATGCAAAAAAGAAGCTGCAAAATTATTATTTGCTGGAGTATTTGAGATCTTGTTCCCTGCATGTCATCAGTTTGGCCAAAATAAACATAAAAATTCTCTCCATGTTTGGATGTTCTTTATGTCGACATTACAGTGTCTTCTAATTGGTCTCTTGCCTTCCATTCCTGGCCCTTTACAGTCTATTATTCACATATAAGAAAAAGGGATGCTTTAAATACATAAATCCTAATCTGCACTAACCTCTCTGAGAGTCAAAGCATGATAAAAAGGGGAATAAGAAATGAAATGAGAAACTGCCCTGGATTTAAAATATTTAGGCCCCTAGATGGTTCTACTTAGTGGGTAGAGAGTTGGCCTGCAGACTGAAGGGTCCCGGGTTTGACTCTGGTCAAGGGCACATGCTTGAGTTGCAGGCTCAATCCCCAGGAGGGGGTATCCAGGAGGTAGCCAATCAATGGTTCTCTCTCATCACTGATGTTTCTCTCTCTCCCTTCCTTTCTGAAATCAATAAAAAATATATTGAAAAAAATAAATAAAATAAAATATTTAGGAGACACATTAAAGATCGCAATGTGTGATTCTGAGTTAAACCAATTACAAAAAGACATTTTGGAACAATTGGTAAAATTCAAGTAGAAATATGAAATGATCATCAATTTTTTTAGTAATGATCACAGTATCGTGGTTATGGTAGGAAACATTTATTTTTTAGAGATGCATATTTAATTATGATGAAATGTCCTGATGTCTGATATTGTAGTAATATATAGAATTGTTTTAAAAATGCTTTAAAAATGTGAAAAATGTTAAAGAAAAATGTTAAAATGTTTGAGTTATCTTTCCTGAAACCTAACATGTGATATTAAGGACACATTCCCCGTTGCCCTGAAGTGTGTGTACCCCATAGATAAGGATTTGAACTTCAGTTACTGACTCAGAGTGACTTGCTAAGATAACCATTTGTGTGAGTGATGTACTCTCCCTAGATAACCACGTGTAGCCCCTCGCCCTGTTTGAGATTAACATGTCTGCATTGATGTAATTCATTGATAGCCACCTGAACTGCTGCAGGTACGAAACAGGCTTTAATAATAGGTCCTGGCAGGCTAACGGTGCTTACCTATCCAGACAGCCACAAAGGCACGTCCTTTTGTCAGTCCTGCAATCGACACCTCTCCACGCTCCACTCCCTGTCAGACAAAAAAAGAACAGCTAGTACCTCCCAATCAAGACGCGACCGAGCTCTCGGGTGGGAAACATCAGCCCCCCGCTTCCGGACCGGACCAGCCCAGCTGCCGGACCCCAGAGGACAGCACACCAGGATCCCATCAGGCCTGTACCCGCAGCATCAGGAACTTGTGTGAGTAATAAAGTGCTCTGGGATTTGCAACTGCATATGTTTCATGTGGTGTAATTCCTCCGGCAGTTAGTTGAGTCCTTTTGCGTACACTTAAAATTAAAGCTTCTGGTCTTTTCGGTCCTAGTCCTGCTTGCGTAGAGTAGCCTCTTTGCTAGCAACTACTTGAATGTCCCAACACTGCATGGTTAAAGTTTATCAAAAGGAAAGCTTCAGATAAACACCCCAGATCCTTTCTACTTGGGACATCTGAAAACTTACATCCAAAACTCAGCAAAAAATAAAAAATGATGAAGCAAACATGGCAAAATGTTAATAATTTTTAAATCCAAGTGGTATCCATTATCCTACTTTTTAAAAATATATATATTTTATTGATTTTTTACAGAGAGGAAGGGAGAAGGATACAAAGAAGTCAGAAACATCGATGAAAGAGAGACATCAATCAGCCATCTCCTGCACTCCCCCTACTGGAGTTGTGCCAGCAAGCAAGGTAGATGCCCCCAACCGGAATCAAACCTGGGACCTTTCAGTCGCAGGCTAATGCTCTATCCACTGAGCCAAACTGGTCTCAACCATTATCCTACTTTTTACATGTTTGACATTTAAAATAGAGGGGAGTGGGGGAGCCTGGTCAGGGCACCTGCCTGGGTTTTGGGTTCAATTCCTGGCCCGGGGCTGGCCAAGAGGCAGCCGATGAATGATTCTCTCTCGTAGTTGATATTTCTCTCTCTCCCTCCCCCCTCCAGGTATGTGCCTTTGATTGGAGTCAAACCAGTGACCCTTCAATCTGAGGGCCAAAGCTCTAACCTGCCAGAGCTGGGCTTCTTTAAAAATCTTTACTAAAAAGAGTGATAGACCGGTGAAACAGGTTTGGCTTAGTGGATAGAGTGTGGGCCTGTGGACTGAAAGGCCCCAGGTTCCATTCCAGTCAAGGGCATGTATCTTGGTTGCGGGCACATCCCCAATAGGGGGCTGATTGATGTGTCTCTCTCATCGATGTTTCTAACTCTCTATCCCTCTCCTTTCCTCTCTGTAAAAAATCAATAAAATATATATTTTTTAAAAAGTGGCCGAAACTGGTTTGGCTCAGTGGATAGAGCATCGGCTTGAGGACTGAAGGGTCCCAGGTTCAATTCCGGTCAAGGGCATGTACCTTGGTTGCAGGCACATCCCCAGTGGGGGGCGAGCAAGAGGCGGCTGATCCATGTCTCTCTCTCATTGATGTTTCTAACTCTCTGTCCCTCTCTCTTCCTTTCTGTAAAAAATCAATAAAATATATATTTTTTAAAAAAGTGATAGACTGCCAGAACCGGTTTGGCTCAGTGGATAGAGCGTTGGCTTTCGGACTGAAAGGTCCCAGGTTTGATTCCAGTCAAGGGCATGTACCTTGGTTGCGGGCACACCCCCAGTAGGCGGCGTGCAGGAGGTGGCTGATGGATGTCTCTCTCATCGATGTTTCTAACTTTCTATCCCTCTCCCTTCCTCTCTGTAAAAATTCAATAAAATACCTTAAAAATAAATAAATTAATTAATTAAAAATAAATAAAAAGTGATAGACTTTGAGTGACTACCCACCATGATCTTCCCAGTTAACAATTGATGACTTACTATAGCACCTTCTTTTCATCCACAATCTAGAGCCAGAGGTGTAGAACGTCTGGCCTGAGGGCTGTATAAGGCCCACGAAATCATTTGGTCTGGCTCCACCAAGCCATTAGGGGTGACCATAATAAAGCAAGCTAATGTTTAAGTTGATAATTTTGTATGGCCTGAGAATGATATTATAAATATCCTAATGGCCCTTGGAAGAAAGAAGGTTCCCCAGCCCTGATCTAGGGAATGCCTAGGCACAGAGTAAACATTCAATAAATATTTGTGGAGTGGCTTGCCTCCTGTTGGGGTAATTTCCTTTTTTGCATAGAGCTGGCCTTCTCTGAACCGGATTTGTCCATTCAGCAAGCAATTTTTAGCTCCCACTGTGCAGAGCACTCTGGGGGATAGAAAGATAAGACAGTGAAGCCCAGGCAGCTGAGGATAAGAATGATTGAGGGCATCTGTTTGCATTGAAACTGAGACCTAGTAACACTATTTGAGTTCTTGGATCCAGCAGTGCCTGAAGGCAAAGATCCATTTCCTGGAATATTCAGCTTCCTGAGCCAATACATTCTCAATTCTTCCCCCATTGTTTGTTTATTAGCCTTATTT
This sequence comes from Lasiurus borealis, assembly GCA_004026805.1. Lineage (NCBI taxonomy): Eukaryota > Metazoa > Chordata > Mammalia > Chiroptera > Vespertilionidae > Lasiurus > Lasiurus borealis. The sequence goes on from PVJN01046287.1 coordinate 8,659, forward strand.
TGATTTGAATTGGATTTCTATCACCAGTTACTAAGATTCCTGACCAATATAAGGGAGCTGAACAAATGAAAAGTGGGAACCGAGAAGCTTCTTGTTTAGCTAGGAAACTCAGAGCCATTATCCAGGAAAGTTAAAGGACCGGGGATCTTCATCCTGAGAAAAAGGAGCCTCTGGGAGACAGGGCTATGTCTTCAGATGAGTAAAGGAACGAGATTTGGTTTAGATGATGCAAGAGGAAACACCAGGGATAGCAGGCAAATGTTTTCAGGAAAAAAAAATGTTAGTTCAGTTGAAAAAAAGTGTTGAGCCCCCAAGAGCAGCGCAGAGGTACAGTGGTGACCTGAAAGTGAATGAGCCCAAGATGGAGCTTGTACAGTGAGAAGAAACAGGACAACCCTCCATGGATCTCATTCTCGAAAACCCTTATGTTCCCTCTCGTCTAGGAAACTCTGCTTGTGATGACCAATGCAGACAGAGAGTAAATTTGTCACAAGAAGCCCCTCCTCCTAATCGATATTGGGCCCAGTATCGATGTCCCAGAAGTTAATTACAAGATTGTCCAAAACCACAATGGACATGGGCTCAAAGTCATATTGGTCTGTGGATCAAAGAGGCCACATGCTGACCTGACAAGCTCAGGGAAGGTCTGCATGGTGGTCTTGCAAACTCAGAGATCTAGAATAACTGCAAAGGATGGTCTGAAATGAAACTGTAACTAAAAGCAGTTATGGTGGACAGTTACATCCTAGGCCAGTATCTTCACTGACAAGGTCAACCTTTACCTTAACCGAGCCTATCTGTCTTTTTGCATCTATAACATACCCTTGAAAGGTGTGGGTAACTTGTAACTTCCCTTTTTCAGACCCCTTATGGCACAATCTAATGTGCTGTCGCCAGGAATGATATCACAAATTCCTTCATTATCATGTTAATTGTTCCTGCGCCCACCTATGTATGTGTCTATCATTTTATTTTTTATCCAATCCCAGGGGTTTCCCTGCTTTGCTCCCTGCCTCTCTAGTCTATCACCAGTGGATTTCATGTCACCTACCTGCTTCCCTTTCTTTTGATTGCAATGTATAAATACAGATGTAACCAGCCATTCTCTGGAGCATTATCTCAATTCATTGAGGTTCTGCTTCCCGGCATATGTCGACAGTTTGGCTCAAATAAATTCACAAAAATTCTTTACAGGTTTCAATGTGTTGTTTTTTTGTTTGTTTGTTTGTTTTTTTACGTTAACAGGTCCATAGGTGATAAGGGAAGTGGGCTTTTGAAAACGTTTTTTGTTAGAATATCCTTTCTGTAAAACAATATCTGGAACTAAAACTTGAACTTTGGTTTTGTTAATTGTTTTTTTATTTGAAGAGCCTGGGTAGTAACCTGGAAAGTTTCTGGTTAGGAACTGCAATAATCCTAAAATAAAATATGCTCCCAATATGCTATATCCTGGGACCACACACTATTTCCAGGGAGGTCTACACAGAGAGCTTAAACCTTCATCTGCATGTCTCCTCTGGTCCCATCGACCTTGCTTTTGGACAAGCACCCAATCTTCAGAAGACATTTCTAGATGAGAAGAAAAGCTATAGTGACAAAATACACCCATCTAGCATCACTGTGGTGTGGCAGGAAGAGTGTGGTCTTTGGAGTTGGACAGAACTGAATTCAAATTTTGACTCTACCTTGGATCAGACACTCAGTTTTCCAGAGTCTTAATTTTCTCACTTATAAAAGGATACTCTCTTAATGAAGTATTTTGAGGATTAAAGATGACAGTATTAGGTGCTCAGTACAGAAGATGGATGATAATTGACAGAATGAAAATATACTCAAATAATGATTGTTAGAAGAGCAAAGGACCTTCCAAATCCAAAGAGGGCCCTTAAATGGCTAGTTTTCAGGTACAAGTATAAGCTAGAGAGTGTGTTATTGTCTTGGGAGAAGGTCAAGGAGAGTACAAATAATAGTTGGAGATTTTCAAAGCTTTGCGGGGGTGATTCTGGTATTTATCCAGCCAAATCCATCTTCCTTCCTTCCTTCCTGGGAAATTAGCTAGATTCTATTTCCCAGCCCCCCTTGCAGTTAAGGTGGTCATGTAACCAACCATTTGTGAGTGTTAATGATAGGTGGCACTTGGCGGGGCTTAGGCCTTAACATCATGAACATGTCTCCTCCTCTTTTCCCTTCCCACCAGCTGCAAACCAGGTGTGGGTGCAAAGCAGCCTCAATCGTGTAGATCATAAATGGGCTCTGGAGACAGCAGAGCAACAACTAGGAAAAAACCTGGGTTTTGACAGTGTGGAGGAGGAAGAGACTTCCCTCTTTCAAATTTCTTTCAGCTGGCCTAGCAATTAAATTTACATGAGACAGATTAACAAGAAAAAAATAACCAAATTTAATTTCGCATGTACACATGGGAACCCCACTTACATGAGTGAGTCAGAGACCTCCTACAGAGCAGAGGTTCAGAAACAGGGAGGGAAAATGAAGTGTATGACATTCTGATCATTGTGGGGCTTCAGAGAGGAGGAAGGTTATTCGCATGATGATAAGTTTGCATTGTCATATAGATAGGTCAAAAAGGTTATCTCTGCTCTGACCGGCGTGGCTCAGTAGTTGAGTGTCAATCTATGAACCAGGAGGTCCCAGTTCAATTCCCCGTCAGGGTACATGCCCAGCAGAGGGTGTGCAGGAGGCAGCCTATCAATCTCTCTCTCTCTCCCTCTCCCTGCTTCTTTCTAAAAATCAATGAAAACAAACAACATTCAGTTTAGAAAAAAAAATGTTTATCTCTGGATAATTTCTTATTATGAGCAATACTGCTAATTTAAATTCTTCTCAGTAAAGAGGGGGCAGGCAGAAGTTTCATTTAAGCCCACAGGGTCTTGGTTGCCTTTAGCTTGAAACAATCTGCATACCACAGAGGCACATCTTGGGATGATTGATTCTGAACCCTTACAGCAGACTATGTACAGCAGAACTGCCAGTCATCATGGACTATTACATGGGGGGAGAGGGAATAAACTCTTTTGCTCTTTAAGCCATGTTTCATCAGATCTTTGTTACAGCAGCTAAACCTTGCCCTAACATCTGGTATGGACCCTCTTGGGTAGGGCATCCATTTTTCAAAGGTGGTTTTCATTAAATATACAACAGGCAGTTTACCATACAGTGGAAAAAGCCCCAGTCGCAAAGTAGAGAAATCGGGCCGCTAAGTAAAAATTGTGACCATTTAGTGCTTTGCTTTATGGTTGACAAAGATTTCCTCTGTGAGACCTGATTTCCTCATCTGCAAAGCGGCCACCACAGAAGTACGAGTGCAAGTGAATGTTTCATGAACTGCCAAACGTCATTCAAAGGTGAGGGCCCCTCAGCCTCCTGGGCAGCGGAGGGCCCTAGACCTGCTGTATCTCAGCTGAGAGGCGAGCTGGGTCATTGAAGAGGAGCCAGGGAGCAGGAGTGGTTCCTCTGCTGCCTGGTCTCCTGGACCAATTGACATGCGAGAGGCTGATGGTGGAATGTGTTCCCAGCCAATCAGTTGTAAAACTATGCAGAACTCCAGATACAGCGAGGGCCTGGATGACACCTCACATTACAAAGAACCGTCCTGCAGAGGAGGGGTCCCGCACGGAAATAACAGCCAGGGCCGTCATGAGGCCGCCTTCTGAGATAACTGCTGGAGTTTGGCTCTAAATGCCAACATCCTTAGCTAATCTAAGTAATGCATGAGCAGGAAGAATGTGGTGGCTGGAAGCCCAAGTGCAGTTGTATAAAGAACTCTTAAGAGCAGTTAGTAACCTCTGAGCGGTAGGCCCTAGAGCACGACGGGAAATGTAACATTTAATCAAATCTGTGGGGGAAGCACTGCCGGGAGGGCTGGGGGTGGGGGCTCGGGTCTTGGCAAGAGGCAGGCTGCTAAGGGGCCTCTGGCAGGGTCTCCACCACAACACAGATGGTTTTCGTCTCTGTGGTTCATTTGTTCTGAGTGAGATCGGCCCCTTCCAAGTCAGGAGTCCCGGATTAGAAGGTCCACCATCCTGTCGTTAAGGAGGCCAGGAGGGGCTCAGCCAAAAAGTTGGGGGAAAGATGCCCCTCCTATTGAGAGGGGAGGCAGCCTCTTACCTCTGATGGTGCCGTGGTTTTTTTTGTTTTTGTTTTTTCATTTATTTAAAAAAATATATATATATTTTTTATTGATTTCTTTACAGAGAGGAAGGGAGACAGACAGTTAGAAACACTGATGAAAGAGAAACATCTATCAGCTGCCTCCTGCACAGCTCCTATTGGGGATGTGCCCGCAACCAAGGTACATGCCCTTGACCGGAATCGAACTTGGGACCTTTCAGTCCACAGGCCGACGTTCTATCCACTGAGCCAAACCGGTTAGGGTGTGCCGTGGTTTTTTGAACTGGAAAGCCCTTCCAGAGATCATCTCATCCATTTCCCACCTCCCCACTGCCATCTTCAACACTCACTTTACAGCTGAGGAAACAGAGGCCCAGAGTGGGGAAACGAAGTCCCCAGGTCACACAGCGAGTCAGAGTCTCCGAGATAATCTCCCCCCAACCCGAGCCACCCACCTGGTCCCCACCCCGTTATTTTACAAACACTGGTCCTGAGGTGCAGAGAAAGTGACAATCTCTATTTCTCAGAGGAGAAGGGGGAGGAGTAAACCAGATTTCCCGGCCCAAATCCAGGGAATTTTGGCCACCACTGTTCAGCATCTTCTCAGCTAAGAGTGATGATTGTCAAGGCCCCCTCCTGTTCTGACTTGCTTGTCTCCAGGCAGCTGTTAGCAGCTGGGAAAGGGAGGGGTTCCTGCAAGACAGGGAGTCTCTGCTGTCCAGATTGGGTCAGACGACTGCCCTTGAACCAATCTGCTATGACCAGGAGGCAGGGTAATGACAGCAGATGATGACAGCTCCCGCAATAAGCAAGTGGATGGAGCTAAGGGGAGGTAAGTCCCAGGAGAAGGGGATGCTGAACAGACAGTTCCCGTGGCCATTTACTGCAGCCTCCTTGACCTCAACTCTCCTCATCTATAAAATGGGAACAGTGATTGTGCCCCACCACAGAGCTGTCATGGAGAGTAAATAGCATAATATATGTAATGTCTGCTTTACAAAAGCACCAAACACATATTAGCACCGTTCCCTCTTTGTTTTTCAGAAGGATTTCTAAAATTGGAGCCTATCTCTTATAGATGGTAGAAGAAAAAATGAAAAATTGGCCTGAAATCTCCAGTTTGAGCGGAGTGACATGATCCAATTTTTTTATTTTTAAAGATCCTGCTGGCAGCTGGATGGAACATAATCAGAAAAAGAGGTAGGAGCAGGAACAGGGAGAATGGTTAGGAAGCTATTGCAATAGTCTAGTCCAAGCAAAAGATGCCTGTGGCTTGGTCTAGGGTGGTAGGAGCGAAGACAGAGAAAGGGAAGTGGGACAGATTTGAGATCTTCTGAAAGCAGAGCTGACAGCACTTGAAGGTGGGGAATAAAAGGCACAAATCAATAGCTTCTCAGTTTGAGGCTTAATTAATTGCTTTAAAAAAATTATCTTCAGCCCTAGCTGGTCAGCATGTAGACTGAAAGGTTGTGGGTTCATTCCCTAGTCAAGGACATTTACCTCAGTTGCAGGCACATGTGGAAGGCAACCAATCAATGTGTCTCACATCTATGTTTTTCTCTCTCCTCCTACCCCCTTCCAATCTCTCTAAAATTTAATTAAAAAATATCCTTGGGCTGAAACCGGTTTGGCTCAGTAGATAGAGTGTCGGCCTGCAGACTGAAGGGTCCCGGGTTCGATTCCGGTCAAGGGCATGTATCCTGGTTGCGGCACATCCCCCGTGGGGGGCGTGCAGGAGGCGGCTGATCGATGTCTCTCTCTCATCGATTTTTCTGACTCTATCCCTCTCCCTTCCTCTCTGTCAAAAATCAATAAAATATATTTAAAAAAATATCCTTGGATGAGGATTAACAGCAAAAAAAAATTATCTTTATTTTCTTTTTTCTGATTGCTTTCTTGACTGATTTTTAAACTTATTATTATTTTTTAATACATTTTATTGATTTTTTTACAGAGAGGAAGGGAGAGGGAGATGGATAGAGAGCTTGAAACATTGATCAGCTGCCTCCTGTACACCCTACTGTGATGTGCCCGTAATCAAGGTACATATCTTTGACCAGAATCAAACCTGGGACCTTTCAGTCCACAGGCTGACGCTCTGTCCACTGAGCCAAACTGGTTGGGGCTAAACTTATTATTTTTAAAATATATTATACCCTAGCTGGGTATCTCCATTGGTTAGAGAATGATTAAGAATCAAATAAAAAAAAGAATCAAATGTCAACAATATATGTGGCTTAGCCAAATCCTTCTATCTAATGAAAGAGTAATATGCAAATTGACTATCACTCCAACACACAAGATGGCTGCCCCCATGTGGTCAAAGATGGCTGCCCCCATATGGAGACAAGATGGCCACCACAAGATGGCTGGCAGGGGGGGGTAGTGGGGGACATCCAGGCTTGCAGGGGAGGGCAGTTGGAGGGCACCCAGGCTTGCAGGGGAGGGCAGTTGGGGGACCAGACCTGCAGGGGAGGGCAGTTAGGGAAAACTGGGCCAGCAGGGGAGTAGTTAGGCATCAATCAGGCTGTCAGGGGAGTGGTTAGGGGGTGATCAGGCTGGCAGGCAGAAGAAGTTAGGGGCAATTAGGCAGGTAGTCAGGCAAGCGGTTGGGAGCCAGCAGTCCTGAATTGTGAGAGGGATTGGACTTCAAGGGGTCCCAGATTTCAGAGGGTGCAGGCTGTGCTGAGGGAAACCTCCTCCCTCCCCTCCCTATCCAGCACAAATTTTGTGCATGGGCCTCTAGTAGTATTATAAAATTATAACTATGATTATTATAAATAACAAGAACAACAGGTCCCATTTGAAAAATATTATATGTCTGACTAAGCTCTTGGCACATTTTTATTTCATTCAGCTCTCACAAGAACTGATGAAATGGGTACATAGAGATATAGGATCCTCCTGGATCACCCCTCTAGGGTCCACACACCCATTCCTAGCTGCTGGGAATGTTGGCCACAGCTCCTTTCTTCACGGGAAATTGTCCTCAGCCACAAGTTGCTGCCTCCACCAAGGTGAGACCAAATGCCCAAGGGCAGTCCATAGGCAATAACTTGCCAGTGAGGGAATGTAAAGACCCAGCTCCTTGCCTCTGTTTGAGACCCTCTGAAGGGTATGCCAGTCCAGAGCTCCTTATAGGATCAGCTGAAGTCTCAGGTGCAACCCCATTGGGCAGCGGTTCTCAACCTGTGGGTCAAGACCCCTTTGGGGGTTGAACGACCCTTTCACAGGGGTCGCCTAAGACCATTGGAAAATACGTATTTCCGATGATCTTAGGAACTGAGACACCGCTCCTCTATCCGTCTCCAGGCAGGTCTGCCCACATGCAGATATGCCACATATGAGCACCCAGCATGATGACATCATTTTGCCAACCCCATCACATACACCCCATACAAATACAGGTGTATGTGCCAGGTTTGGCACCATAATGTTCTTATGTAGACCAGTCACACATGTGTAGAGGGCAGCTACTGTGAAGAAAGCAGCTGCTATGTTGAAAGCAGCTACTCTGTTTTAAAAGCAGCTACTGTGTTGAAAGTAACAGTATTGGAGGTAAAAGGACACTTCATGAATTATAATTACTGGGTAAATGTAAAATCATGTACTGTAAAATCATCAACTATTGCAAAACAAAATCTGTAATATGGGAACTTAATCTGGATGCTGATCAGTCTTTTTTTATTCAGCTGTGGTTGATGTGAATACTGTCTCCTTGGGATAGTAACAGCTGTGTAAAAAACAACTCAGAGAATGGTAAATCATAGGAAACTTAATGAACTGTAGTGACTGAATTATCCCATG
>PVJN01046288.1:5834-16599 GCA_004026805.1 Lasiurus borealis
CTATCCTGATAGGCCAGGTAGGGAGTTGGCCCATCCTGATAGGCCAGGTAGGGGCCGGGGTCTGCTTACGCAGGTACGGGATGTGGGGTCAGGAAGCAGTCTAATAGCAGGCCTTTAGACTTGTTACCATAGCAACTCCTGAGAGCAAAGGTCAAACCTCACAAGGGACCTGTGGGGTTATCTCTCCCACCCTTATCGGTTGAAGGGCTTCCTTCCCTTTATTATGCAAACATAGACCTGTTGCTGTTCCCAGCTCCCTCATTCTATGGAAATAAGCCTTCTGCTGGTCTGCAGCCCTGTGCTTCCTCCAAGGTCCCCTAATTTCTAAATTTTCCCGTTTCAGTGACACCTTCAGATCCCCCTTTCAATTAAATTTTCTTGAATATTCACTTATTTCAATTAGCCAATTTAAATTAATTTGAAAACTTGACTACTATTTTATTGTCAAATTTAATATTTTAACAATAATTTAGTTTTACCCTGTAAATATTAGTGGAAAGGATTATTTGCATTTTGAGGAGGCCCTGAGCATTCCTGGTGTTAGGCTGGATTTAGAATATAGGGCAGCTGTCTGCCAAATCTCTGTCTGTTGCTGGGTCACAATCTGAGCTGCACCAAATCTTTGTCATCTATGTCCTGAATTGAGCTGGGCCAAATCTCTGTCTGTCACCTGGATCCCAATATGAGCTGGGTGTGGGAAGTGAAGGAGCCATGGGGCAGGAGACCTCCCTCAGAAGGGGCGAAGGTTCAAGCCCCTGCAATGTTGGGGAGGGTGAGGGTCTGTGCCTAACCTCTGTTGATCCCCAAGTTCTCTCCTGATGGCCCCCCTCTGTGACTATGCCTGTCTTAGGTTGTTCTTCCCCTGAGGAATCTTACCCGTCTCTGGCTAACCAGCCATCCTCTGGGGCCAAGCAGGTTGATGTAGGTTCAGTTTCGTCTCCTTGGTAGCCTATGCCCTTGTGGTCTCCATGCCCAGTATCTGCCTTGGGATCCCCTCGCCTGCTGGCGGGCCCCGACACTGATCACATATCTTGGGGAACCCAGGTTTCTTCTCCAGGGAGGGCCCAGCTCACACCACGGGGTGAGAGACAGATTCATGGTACCAGTCACCAGGAGGCTTCAACCTCAGCATGAACAGAAAGTTCAGGCAACAGCTGTGGGAGGGTACCTCTTGGCAAATAGAACAAGAAAAGCCAATATAGAATGTTCAAGTGCCTTCTCACTGCCTTAATTCCTTTCATGTTATTTTTAAAATGGTTACCAAACATTCAAGGAATTAGATTTTAAGTTTATTTGGGATATTTGTACAATATAGTGTTATAAAATATCAAAAATTATAAAGATATGTAGAATAATATCATGTAAGGATATTCTTTGTTCTAGGCCATGACAATTAAATTTCAAACTGGCTATCAATTTCTTTTTGTATAGACAAGGTCTTAGTTACTTTATTAGAATACTTAATCAAATTGCTTACAAAGACATTGGCTTTTTTAGCTCAAAACCTTGATTTTTATTTAAAAAGCTAATTTATTAATTAAAATAGGTATCTTCATTTAAAAAGCAAAGCAAATTTAGTAAATGTTTATGTCTGATTCACAAGCCACAAATGTTTCCCCGCCTCTAGCTTAAGAATACAGGCGGTATTTTAAGAAATATTTAGTTACTTAATTCTGCCCTTCTTAGAGACTACAAGAGGCAGGGGAATCAGCACACCTAAGGGTTCTTACCCATGAAGGGTCAGGAACATAAGTCAAAAGTACTTCCCCATGTGCCCCAGGGTACTATTACCATACAGCTGATGACTGTTGGCATTGCAAGAAAGACGTTCTTAGGCATCTTTACCATGCTCCTGGTGGCATAGGACCCCAAATTCCAGTAGGAATAGCTTGCAGAGCAATATCAGGAGTCAAAGTGACCACTATAGTGCTGTTAATATCCAGGCCTGCACTTCCTGGAGTTGCTGGGATGAGGAAATCCACTGTTGGCCTTGCAGGGCAAGTTTCTCCTATTAATAACGGGACTGGGGGGCACCCCTCTGGCTGTTTCCCGGCAGTTGACCATGCCCTGTATCTTGATCTAGAGGCTGCCCATTTCTATGAAATTTTGATTTACACTGTCTGGCCCAATGGTTACCTCTCTGACATCTAGGACACCGAGAGACTGGCTCTCTCAGAGGCTGAGTGTTTACGCCTCTCCCTAGAGTGCTACCTTGTGTCCTTCTTAGAGGACAAAACCTTCACAACATTTAAAATATATTTATTAGTTCTTATTTGATAAAGTTTTCCATGCAATTTCAAGTATATTAGATTGGTTACATTTAAGAAGATGTCCTTTAGGAAGAGAGAACAAATTTTCTTGTATTATTCCGGGCCCATGGAGCTTTCTAAGAATCATCTCTGTTAAAGCCTTGAAATTTTAACATGGAAAAAACTATCAAATATATATATTCATATATGACTTAAAGATTATAATACTTTTTATAATTATCTTAAGATATCAATTATATCTTTAAACTGTTTTTATATTAAAGTTTTTCAGTTGGAAATCACAGAATTCTTTTTTAATTAGACCAATAAACAACATATTTTGAATTTCTAATTAATTTTATTTTATTTTCTCCCAATTTAAATTCCATTTAGCTGAAAACCTTAATTAATAACACAAAATCTTCTCCTTTTGGTTTCTTTAAGCCATTTTTCTTAAAAAATAAAAACCAGTTCTGGGTTTTTCTTTTTCTGCAGCTTTTGCAGAGAAATTCCAGCTTAAAACTCTGTCTAATATGTCCAAAAAGGTGGACAATTGCGCGCATTTCTTTTTAAGCTGGGCTTCTCTCCTCACGAGTACAGAAATTCCAGACACATCTCTAAATTTTTAAAACTTTTTCATGGTGAGAAAGGAGACTTTAGATTAGTATACTGGGAGAGTGGACTTTCATATTGGATTGTCACATGTTTCTCCCTTCCCCCACATCCTGTTTATTTTGGGGGAAAGCATCAGTAACAGAACTGGCCGAATTTCTTTTCATGCTTAAAAGATAAAGACAGATCTTAATTTTTTTCTTTCTTTTTTGCTTTCTGAAGTAATAACTAGCACCTAATTTGGCCAAGATTAGCATTTCCCTGCGATTTCTCTTATACTTTTTAAATGAAATCTTCAGTAATCTCATTGCAGGAGAGCATAGAGCCTTGCCCTCTCCTGCCACCTTTGAATTTCTCCACACCAGAGGCGGTTTTAGCAGTGGAGTTTCACTTATTACAGATTTCAAATTCCAAATGCAAACTAAGATTTTAATTTGAACAAGAAACAACATTATTTAAGCATGCAAACCAAAAGTATATAATAAAGTTTACTTTATATTTATAACCTAATTCTTCCCCATTAGTATGGCTGCAAAAGACATTCCCACCCTACTTACAGATCGAAACTCTGCAGTTAATCCGTGGGCTTCGCATAACTTGAATTCCCCTCACTTTTTCCTAGGTGAATTTTCCCTCACATTTTCCTTGGTGAATTGTTCCTCCTTTGCTCTTAGGCGAAAAATACCTTCTCCTCCAGATGTCCTGCAGTCAGGCACCAGATGTGGGCACCTCTTTCTGTGTCTCCTGTTGGGCGCCAGATGTGGGAACCTCTTTCCACATCCCGCCTGGTTCAAGGTTCCCAGTTCAGGGTTCGGGTTCTGAAGAAGGCCACACATGCAAATGAAAAGAGAGACTAGAGAATATTAATTTGGTGATATTGGGGGCCATGCGGGAACCTTCCTCTAGTGCATCAGTTCTCAACCTGTGGGTCGCGACCCCTCTGGGGGTTGAACAACACTTTCACAGGGGTCACCTAAGACCATTGGAAAACCCAGATACGATTCATAACAGTTGCAAAATAACAGTTATGAAGTAGCAACAAAAATAATTTTATGGTTGGGGGTCACCACAACATGAGGAACTGCATTAAAGGGTCGCAGCATTAGAAAGGTTGAGAACCACTGCTCTAGTGAAAAGGACTATCACCTGCTCTGGCCTTTTTCTCCCTTTTATTAAGGCTTTTGGACACACCCATAGCCTTTAGGCAGAAAATTACAAAAACAGAAATTAACATGAAACAAACAGGTAGAGCCTGCTTTAGCTAACAATGATTCAACGAAACAGTGAGTGATTAGCTCTGACCTTTCAGAGCAATTAAGGTTGACCAGCCTTCTGGTCTCCTGTTCACATCTATTAGTGAGAGACAATGTTTGGTTTCCAGCAAACTATCCCCCAGAACCACAGGAAAGCTGGTGGAGTGGAAGTTCTACAACTAGAAGGAAAGAAAACAGTACATCCAGATCTGGTAGGATCTGCAGAGGCTCAGAAAGGCAGAGGTACAGAGATGCTAGCGAATCAGGCTGGCGAGCACTGTTGTTTTTCAATTGGGAGGGAGTTACAAGTTCCCACTCTCTGAACTCCAGTTGCTGGGGACCCAGACACATACAGGGAGAAACTAGATTGTCTGCCATCGGCTCAGAAAGGGAGGGTAGCTCTCTCGCAGAGTTGCACACTGGAATCATTGTTTACTGCACTGGGGTGTGGGACATAAGACACTGAACAGAATGCAGCAGAGAGGGCTGACTGGCAGTCATTTCTGTTTGCCACGCCCTAGCCTAGTGATTCCCTGAGACCCTGCCCTGCCCAATTTACAAACCCACACAGCTGTGCAGTGACTTTTGCATATGAATGGCCTGCCCTCTAGCAGCTTAACCTAACAAATTGTAACTGGGTCAGTCAATTCCAAATCTTCCAAACTCCAAGCAAAGAGGAGAAATCTGCAGAGCTCTCTATAGCTCCTGCTGGGTGGCCTCAGATACTAGCTGAGTTGCACCTCCTTGGAGATCCAGGAACCAGTGTACCTAGAGGTCAATGTAAGATGACACCAGATTTCAACTGCTCACATACATAAGTGACACACTCAAGAGGCAGACTTGGTGAGCACCAAAGACCCACTGAAGCAAGTTCTGCCCCATAGGGGTCTCTCCAGCACAGCAGTTCTTCCATTAATAGACACAGCTAATCCTCACAGTCAATTGGCCTGGAGGTCAATTCCTCCCAGTGTACTGATAGCAAACAAGACTGTGTACCCAGCCCACAAAGGGGTGTACCAAGAGTGTCCGCCTCAGGAGATTGGGGAAGCAGAGCTACTGGGCACTAAGGACAACTAGCACACAAAGCCACTCCATCAACACTGGGAAGCAGCCAAAATGTGGAGACCAAGAAACATGTCACAAATGAAAGAAATGGAGGAAAGCAAATGACTGGACATAAAGTTCAAAACCACATTTATAAGGATATTCAAGAATCTTCTACAAACTGCCGGCAAACTTATTGAGAACTCTGAGAAACTTAGTGAGACCTTCTAAGATCTTAATGAAAATGCCAAAAATATGGGAAAGGACTAGTCAGAAATTAAGCATGCACTGTCTGAAATAAAGAATTATATACAGAAATCCAATAGCAGACTAGAGGACCCCAAGAATCAAATCAAAGACCTGAAATATGAGGAAGAAAACAACACCCTAACAGAAAAACAAAAAGAAAAAAGAATCCAAAAATGTGAAGATAGTGTAAGGAGCCTCTAGGACAGCTTCAAGCGTACCAACATCAGAATTGTGGGAGTGTGCCAGAAGAAGAGAGAGAGCAAGATACTGAAAACTTATTTGAAGAAATAATGATTGAAAATTTTCCCTACCTGGTGAAAGAAATGGACTTACAAGTCCAGGAAGCACACAGAACACCAAACAAAAAGAATCCAAAGAGGACCACACCAAGACACATCATAATTAAAATGCCAAGGGCAAAAGACAAAGAGAGAATCTTGAAAGCAGCAAGAGAAAAACAGTTAGTTACCTACAAGAGAGTACCCAGATGACTGTCAGCTGATTTCTCAACCGAAACTATGTAGGCCAGAAGGGATTGGCAGGAAATATGCAACATGATGAATAGCAAGAACTTACAATCAAGAGTGCTCTACCCAGCAAAGCTATCCTTCAAATTAAAGGTAAGATAAAGAGCTACACAGATAAGAAAAAGCTAAAGGAGTTCATCATCACCAAACCAGTAGTATATGAAATGCTGAAGGGTTTTCTTTAATAAGAGAAAGAAGAATAAAAAGATAAAGATAAAAAATTATGAACAACAAAGTGATAACACATACCTATCAACAAGTGAATCTAAAAATCAAGTGAATAAAAAAATCTGATGAACAGAATAAACTGGTGAATATAATAGAATTAGGGGCATAGAAAGGGAATGGACTAACAATTCCCAGGGGAAAGGAGGAATGAGGGTTGTAGGAAGAGATAGGACAAAAATCTTACACCTATGGATGAGGACAGTGGCAGGGAGTAAGGGCATGGAGTGGGGGGAGGGGGAAATCAGGTGGAGGGAAGCTATGGGGAGGAAAAAAAAGGGAACATCTGTAATAAACTGAACAATAAAAATAAATGAACAATCATAAAAAAAAGAACACAGCTTTATTATATCACATTTTTCATGGTCAGTAATAAGAGTTACCAGGGTTCTCTGCTCAGGATATCACTAGGTTGAAATCAAGGTGTTAACTGGGGCTTCTGTTATACATGGCTCAGGATTCTCTTCCAAGCTGCTCATTTTGGCAGAATTATTTTCTTACAGTTCAATTACTGAACTTGCCATTTTCCTGCTAGATATTGCCAAGAACCACTTTTAGCTTCTAGAAGTCCTCAGTTCCTTGGAACATGACCCACATAGGTCATAACATTGGTGTTTGTTTGATTTTTAAGCATATAGGAATATGTCACTCTGACTTCATATCTCCTACCAGTTCTATACAAGGTAGGAAAGAGCCCTTATTGTAAAGAACATGCTATATATCAACATGTAACACATCATGTGGTTTGCAAAATGTTTTCAAGTACTTTAGCAATTAATTGATAGATAAATGATAGATAATAGATGATAGATAGGTAGACTGAATTGTGTTCCTATAAAATCACTGTGTTGAATTCTTAAAGTACCTCATGAAGTGGCTATATCTAGAGATCAGGTCTTTAAACAGGTAATTAAGTTACAATTAATTCATTAGGGTGAGCACAAATCCAATATGACTGATACCCTTTTAAGAAGAGTAATTTTGAGCATAGACAGAAGGAAGACAAGGTAAAGACACAAGGATAAGACAGCCATCTCTAAGTCAAGGGGAAAGGTCTCAGAAAAAAAACAAACTTACAAAGTCTATAGCTTTTTGTTACAGCAGCCCTAGAAAACTAATACACATAGGGATGGATGATCAATGGTTGATAGATTAATTAAGAAAGAGAGTGGGGAAAAACCACACTATATTCCAGTTCTATAAGTTCAAAATTATGAACTATGCACTCCCATAATTCTTCAAAAACGAGGAAGAAAATATCAGGTAAACCACAAGTACACTCTAGAGAAGAACTATCCAAATCAGTGAAGCAAATGCTGAATACCTCAGCCTGAAGCACCAAAGTGGATAGTTTCTAGTAACCTACAGAAAAGCCACAGAAACTCTTATATTATCTAAGCAGATGTTATGACCTGAATTATGCTCCCTCAAACTTGATATGTGAAGCCCTAGCCCTTAGTGCCTAAGAATGTGACTGTATATAAAAATGAGCATTTAAATAAGTAGTTACAGACCAGCTGGAATGGCTCAGTGGTTGACATAGACCTATAAACTAGGAAGCCATGGTTTGAGTTTCAGGGCATCCAGTGTGGGGCATGTAGGAGGCAGCTAATCAAGGATTCTCTCTCATTAGTGATATTTCTACCTCTCGATCCCTCTACTTTCTTCTCTGAAATTATATATATATATATATAAAATATATTAAAATATGTTGATAAAAGTGGTCCCTGTTTCAATCCTACTGATGTTTTATAAGAAGAGAATACTTACATACACTAAATCAATAGTAGAAGTGTCCCTATAAGATTTGAGATGAGGACATACAAAAAGTTGTGAGTACCTACAGTTGTAAGTTCACAGAAAGATGGCCTGTGAGAACCAAGCAGGGAGAAGTGAGACATTTGCAAGGGAAGGAGAAAGGCCTCAGGAGAAATCAATCTTACTGGCATCCTGACCTTGGTCTCCCAGCCTCCAGAACTGTGAGTGGGGTAAAAAATCTGTTGTTAAGGCACGTGGTCTGATGTATTTTTGTTGTGAAAGTTCTAGCAAACTAATACAGAAGGGCATTCAATGGCCTCAGTCTGTAGTAGCAAAGCAGGTGGATCTTAAGAAATGCTAAAGTGAATCTCACATCAGGATGCAATGGCCTCTGGAAAATAAGAGCTTCTCCTTTTCTGCTTTCCAAATCTCACGATTCTGGGCATCACATTGGAAAGGGGGTTCTGGGAAATATAGTATCCAGCTTCTCTTCTGCATAAAGAAGAGACTTTAGAAGGTGTTATTGGTGAATTCAAGTTGATAATGGACAATGAAGTAGAATATTAATCAGAAATCTGTCCAAATCTTAGCTTGTTATTTTTATAGTGGTTTCTTCAGTTCTTACTTGTGCTACTCGAGTCTTCTTGAGTGCTCTTCCTTATCTCTTTTAAGGATACATTTATCTCCAGCTGTTCTATTTCATAACGAGTTGCCTAATTCATTAGTTTTGCTTGTATTTTTTCACTTGGCCACTGGGTCTTCTTGGATTTTCTATTATTATTAACTAGTAACCTGGTGCACAGACTCATGCACATTGAAAAGAAATTAATTAGAAGGTGTCCAATGAGGCGGGACTGTGCGAGATGGGCTGGACATGCCCTGGAGCCAACCTCCAATGGTCCCTCCCTGACCCGTGAAGTGAGTGAGCAGGGTCTCTCAGCCTAGGGATTGGGCCAAAACCTGCTCTCCCACATCCCCTGAGAGGTCCTGAAGTTGAGAGGGTACTTTGCAAAGTTGCTGTTGTACAGGGTGTGGAATGCCAATGCAAGTGTGCAGTAAACCAGATTTTGGGCCGACAGTGCCCCAGCAGCAATATAACCCAAGGCTGAAGGTGGAATCGCATGGGCCTCAGAGGAATCGGGCTCCCTCCTCTCTAGTCCCTTGAGAACAGCTGCTGCTAAGTCACTGCAGCTTAGCAGCTCCTGTATCGAGCACCTGCCTCCTGATGATCAGTGTGTGTCATAGCAACCAGTCAGACAGTAGGACACTTAGCATTTTAGCCTTTTCCATACAGATTAATATTTTGGTCCCTGACCTCCTGGGGTAACCTAAAAGATAGTAGCAATGATTCATTTCTGTTAAGGGTTTAGTAGTGACTAATTAGGCAGTGCTTGTAGCATGTGGGAGACATGACTCTAAGGAGTCTCCTAAGTGGCAAAAGCTGGCAATTCCTCTTTTCAAGAGATAGAGAAAGGAGCATGGAGGACTCCTTATGTCCAAACTTCATCTGAGCAAAGACTCTCATCATGCCCTAACAGGTTTTGCTCAGTAGACAGAGTGTCAACCTCTGGATTAAAGGGTCCCAGGTTCAATTTTGGTCAGGAGCATGTATCTTGGTTGCGAGCACATCCCCAATAGGGGGTATGCAGTAGGCAGCTGATCGATGTTTCTCTCTCATCAATGTTTCTAACTCTTTATCCCTCTCCCTTCTTCTCTGTAAAAAAATAAATAAAAAATATTTTTAAAAAAGTATTCTCATCATTATTTGCAGCACAATTTGTCACTTTCAAAATTCCATAGTAGTTGAGAACTCAAGCCCTAAAAGCTGTCAACTCCAGAAAGGTAGATGCATACATTAAAAAGGCCATCATGCTATTGTCTTTCTCAACCACTGAAGAATCTGAAAGTCAGAATCTGTTTTTAATAACAACAACATAAAAATAAAATAAAAAAAACACATAAAACTCTTCTCTTTCTACAAGTAGGATTTGACATTTTAAACTTTTAATATTTTCAACTACTTATAAATATATGACACAAATGATTCAATATTTCTTAGACTACCAACTAACCAGGCTTCCTTCTTTGGCTAATTATCAGAACTGGTTGTTTTACACTACCCAAAATTTTAAATGTCTACAAATAAATCAATGAAAGAAAAAATGGGCCTCAAAAAAGATGGATGATCATTGAATACAAAAGCATTTCTCATTTATCATCTCACTGAAATTCAAAAGGCCAAGTAAATAAAAGACACCCCCTTTCTATATAGAAGTTTTCTATTCTTTACACCAGTTGCTTTAATAATAGATAATTATAGCCTGACTAAAGACTTCATAGAGCTTAAATTGGATATAATTTTCTTATTTTCTGTCTTAAGTCACTTTTAAAATTTGTTGAAAAATTTTTAACATCTGCTTAATTTCACTAAAGAAGGGCTATGTTTTATTATAAGTGAGGCAATCTGTAAGTTTAGCTTATTTCTCATGTGTGTATATTCAGCAGGAATGTGATATAAACGGGCCTACATGTTTAAATCATACATCCATTTAATCTCCATTTGCAAGATGCAGAAAAAAAATAGCATGTAGAAATTTAAGATCACAATGGCAAAAAATGATCATAGATGAAGCCAGAGTG
This sequence comes from Lasiurus borealis, assembly GCA_004026805.1. Lineage (NCBI taxonomy): Eukaryota > Metazoa > Chordata > Mammalia > Chiroptera > Vespertilionidae > Lasiurus > Lasiurus borealis. The sequence continues at coordinate 16,392 of PVJN01046288.1, forward strand.
TCCTTGTCTATTTGCTTCATTGGCTCCAATTATTATCTTCAGATTAAAAACAGGCACTCACTTGTCCTTGGGGACAGAAGCTTTTAGAGCATCGTGTCTTACTTGCTTTCAAGTCAAACTTAGTTTTATTCCTTTGGCAGCTGCTCAAGCTTATTACTATATAATTGGCACCAACAGCTGCTTCTTCCGTATAAACCATATGAACATC
>PVJN01046289.1:0-16499 GCA_004026805.1 Lasiurus borealis
GAAACACATATGTGCATTTTCAGAGGCTGCTCTCCATACTTCTGTGCTCTTAACATGCTTTTGTTTTTCTATTTTACCTGCTATAATATCTTTATTTTATCATTCACTTAATCATTTTTGAAATCCCAGATTTTTCCTTGCATCTTTGCAAAAATACAAGAAGTACATTTTGTTAACTTGTTTTGAAATAATATTTTAATTTTTTCTTATTTTTAATTGCTAATATGAGAAATACTGATGTGTATAATCTACATAAATTCAAGCTCTTTGGGTCCTTAATAATTTTTAAGAGTACAAAAGGGTCCTTGGACTAAAACAAGTTTGAGAACCACTGCTTTAGAATATAATGCTATCTCCTGAGGAGACCATATTTCTTTTTTTTTTTTGCTTGTTTGTTTTACCCATTTTATTATTTTTTAATTCTTTATTGTTTAAAGTATTACACGTGTCTCCTTTTCCCCCCATTGACCTCTCCCCAGCCACCCCTGCCCCCATTGACCTCTCCCCAGCCACTCCTGCCCCCTAGCACATGCCCTCACACCTCTAGTGTCTGTGTCCATTGGTTATAGCAAGCATATAAATCCTTTGGTTGATCTTTTACACCCCTCTCCCTGACTTTCCTTCTGAGGTTTGATGGTCTGTTCAATGCTTCTCTGTCTCTGGATCTGTTTTTATTTACCAGTTTATGTTGTTCATTATATTCCCAAATGAGTGAGATCATGTGATATTTATCTATCTCCAACTGGCTTATTTCACTTAGCATAATGCTCTCCATGTCCATACAGAGACCATATTTCTTAATGTTCTATGTCCAGCAGGCAACAATAAATGGAAAGAATAATAATTAGTGATAACAGTGACACTAATTTTTTAGGTCAGGTGCCTGGGTAGGAGCTATGTATATAGGGTTTCCCCCCAAAATGTATCCACACTTTAATAGCTGATAGTTCAATTTTAAATGTATTTTAACAACATTGCCTTTAAAATTATTCAAAGTGTGTACTTGTCCACGTATATTTTGGAAATACACACACACACACACACACACACACACACAAATTTATAACTTCGGATCTCTTTAGCTATCTTACAGAGCAAGTATGATTATCCTTGTCTCAGAGAAATTGTGGTTAGAAAGGTAACTAAACCACTCTCATAGTTAGTAAGGAACAGACCTTATTCACACTCATGTCTGATGCAGATTCCCTACCCTTTCCAGAAAATGATAGTTCCCGTGGAGAATGCTGTCTGCATAGCATGTCTTTGGAATTTTACACGCTTTTTAGGAAATCATTTTCAAATCCACTATTCCCATCAATCCTTGCAATCCCATATGAGTCACTTCTCTTAGAGATATATCCAGATATGATGTTCTTTCCACTGTTTCTACTGAAAATACTCAAACTCAGGACATAATATCCATGCACTTGGGTATTACCTGCTTTTATCACAGCATAAATAAATAAGACTATTGCTTAGAGCAGTATATGTACAAACATGTTCTATCAGTAAATATTTTCTATTTTGTGGGATAAAAAGCAAATAGTGATTATTTGGTGGGTACTTATATGATGAGAGAAGACACATTTCCTACAACTTCTATTAATGAAATTAAAAATCTTATATAATAAAAGGCTAATATTCAAATTGTTCCCTCCACCGGGAGTTCCATGGGGAATTCAACCAGGGGGCAGGCCAGCAGGCCAACTACCTGCGGCTCCTTCCCCTGCCCCACCCCTGATCAGCACCCTCTCCTCTCCCATGGAGGCAGGCTGGCTGGACCCCAGCCATGCATGAATTCAAGCACTGTGCCTCTACTGTAATAATAATTAAGTACAATTTTTATTTTATTTTTTGTAATACATGTCTACTAAGGAGAATAATAAGAATCTTTTTTTCTTGGAATAATGTTTGGCTTAACTGGCTTATTTCGCTTAGCATAATGCTCTCCATGTCCATCCAGAGACCATATTTCTTAATGTTCTATGTCCAGCAGGCAATAATAAGTGGAAATAATAATAATTATTATTATTTTATTTGTAAAAACTATTCTTAATTTCATGGCTGGACAGAAACAGCCGGCAGGATGGACTTGGCCTGTGGGCTGCGGTTGGCCAAGTCCTACTTCAGAGTGTGGTTCTCCAAATGTGATCCCTGGATCAGCAGCTCCCACCTCACCTGGGAATCCTTCAAAAGCCTCTGACTCAGAAACTGGGGAACAGAGTCCAGCGAGCTATATTTTTAAAAGCCCTGCTGATGATTCGGAGCGTGGTCAAATGTGAGAACCACTGCTAAATATCTACACCTATACCCATATCTGTTTATACAGCTACAGATGTATTGACTTAGTTTTGGGTGCTCTGATCCTGACTCTGCATGATGAAGCTATAACCCCCCCACCCCACCCCTACACACACATACACCTTCATTTAAGGGAAAATCACTTCATATGTCACTTTCATCCACCCTGGAAAGTAACATCCAAAATTGCTACGTTGCTATAAGAAATTTAACTTTCCTACTCACAGGAGTCTTAAAAACTCCAAAGGCATTGACTTGGCAATACTTCTGTTGAAATGTTGCTCATGTTGAACAAGAACAGGGGAGATGGGGGGGGGGGGTGGGCAGAGGGAGAGGAGTGACCCTGAACAAGTTTTCTCAGGCCTCAGCCACACTCTTAGGTGTCTTGAGGGGACCCCAGTCTTGGCTGGGACCCCAGGAGGAAATGTCTTCAGTCTCCACCGCCCACTCCCATTAGTAAATTGAAACTAGAGATAAGGCCTTTTGTGTCACACCTCGGTTGCCAAGACAGAAAGAAAACCAACCTGTCCAGACAGGTCATCAAAGTGACACCCGTGGCTGAAAAGTGCTTTCCAAAGAGCCTCCCCGCCTCCACGGCGGCCGGCCGGACTCCTCAAAGCCAGCGCGGGAGTTTTGAAAAGAACCCTCTGCTTTCGGTCACTAGCCTCTGCAAACCGCGCGGGCAGCGTCCCACCTCCTCCATTCCCTTTCCGCGCCAAAACCCGGGAGAGGGACTCCCCGATCCCATTTGATCGCTCCGGATGCCAGGACAAGCCTGGGCAGGTGTCACGGAATAAAACATTAATTAGTCACCGGGAAGCGGGAGGGGACCCCTGTTGCCAAGGAGAAACCAAGTTCTCCCCGAAGTTCACAGTCGCCAAAAGAACTCACCTTCCCAGAGGGGAGCAGAGAGGAAAGGCTCTGCCCGCCGGAGAGGTTTCTCGGGGCCACGGGGACACCGACCGAGGGACTCGGTCTTGCCCTCGCTTTCTCTGACTTTCCCTCTTCTCACTCAACACACGGGGCCATGTGTCCTGGGGCTGCGGAGGGAGGGAACCCGATGTGTGTGTGTGGGGGGGGGGGGGGTAAGGGATGGGGTGGGCAGCAACCAGCCCTCCGGGCGCGGGGCGCCGCGTCTCCAGCGCTGCGTCCCGAGCGCTCCACCCTCCGCGCCCCCAGCACCCCGGCACCCGCAGCCTCGGCGAGGGGCGACTCACAATTAAAGGCAGGAAGCAGATGGCGAAGAGCACGGTCATGAGGGCCAGCAGCAGGAGGTGATCCAGCTCCTCCAGGGGCGGCGGGGACGCCACCCTCTCGCCGGCGGCGCCGGGCTCCGCGCGCTCCCGGGTGAGCGAGCGCCGGCGCCGCCGCAGCCGGTGCATGGCGTAGAGGCTGCGCATGGCGCCCAGGTTGCACAGCACGATGGCGAGGACCAGCAGCGCCAGGAGGCTGGCGTAGAGCACCGAGTAGCCCAGCACCGACGGCGAGCGCTCCTCGTGCCGCATCTGGATGAAGCACCAGGTGCCCGGGCAGTACTGGACGAACCTCCCGAAGCCCGCGAAGGGCAGCGCGCAGAAAGCCAGGCAGAAGGCGCCCACGACGGGCGCCACCAGCGCCCCGCGGCGCAGCGTGATGTGCCGTCGGTAGAAGAAGGGGTGCCCCAGGGAGAGCCAGCACTCCAGGGCCATGGCCAGGAGCTGCAGCGTCGAGGCGAGGCCGAAGAAGGACATGAAGAAGGCGAAGGCCTGGCACAGCGAGCTGCCCGGCGGGGGCACCAGCCCCCACAGGCTCCGGTTCTGCGCGTAGGCCGCCAGCACGAAGGGGCTCAAGAGCGACTTGCCCAGCAGGTCGGTGACCGTCAGGCCGAACACCAGCACGTAGAAGACCGACGGCGGCGGGCGCAGCGAGCGCAGCGAGCAGGACGACAGCCCGGAGCGCGCCAGCAGCCCCAGCGCCAGCAGGTTGCCCAGGAGGCCCGCGCTGAAGAGCGCCCAGCCCACGGTCGCGGAGTTGCCCTTCTCCACCCAGGTGGTGTTTTGGCAGCGGAAGAACGACGGCCTCATGGCGGGCGGCGGCGTGGAGGCGGCGGCAGGGCCAGGGCCCCCGCGTTCGGGGCTCCGGAGATCCTGGCCGCTCCGCGTGCGCCCCGGGAGGAGAGGCTGCGCTGCAGAGGAAGCTCCGCGGCTGCCCGCCGGGTGTGCCCGACAGCAGGCACCTCCTATCTAAACTCCCGGGTCACACCCCTCCCGAGGGGCGGGGCGTGCGGCCAGCTGCGCATGGGACCCAGAGGTGGAGGGCTCGTGGAGCCGCAGAGCGCAGAGCTGGGCGCGGATGCTCTGGGTCCTCGGGAAGCACAGACTCACGCCCAGAGCCCAATAGGAAGAAGGAAAGCTGCCAGACTCCGAGCACCCGGGCCAGTCCTTCCAACGGGGCCAGAAAACGACTGAAGGGGAAATGAAGCGGCAGCTACTAGGGAGGAGGGGTGTCGGAGGCGGCGGTGGTGGTGGAGGTGGCCAAGAAGAACGCTGAAGAGGAGGGCAGTGAGGAGGCTGAGAAGGACCACCCCCCAGCGTTTGAATTAGTGGGTTAGGGAGGAGGTGGGGTAACTAACGTTGCTTAACACTGAAGCCTTAGCTCGAACTCTCTTCTGGATCTGGGCACCAGGAGCACTGGCCTGCATGGCATAAGTGAGGAAACTGATGGAGACTTGGACAGGTCGAGGGTTCTGCCCAATGCGACAAAGCTAGTAAGCGGCAAAGCTGGACCTGGAACCCGGGTCTCCTACTTATAAAGCTCACCTGTCTTGGCTTCTCCTCCTGAGTTCAGCCAGGTTTCAGGGAAGTGGCTGCAGGGAAAACTGAGGGAGATACTGGCCTTGCTTGTCAGGAATCACTGTGGCTGTATGGGCATGGGGGAGGCGTATGGGTAGCAACACTGGTGCTGTCATCCGATAGATGGGTTCCAATCCTAGTTCTGCTGCTCACTGCCTGTGTGACCCTGAAGGACTTAATCTCTCAGAATATGACACCCAGCCCTGGCCGGTTTAGCTCAGTGGATGGGACATTGGCTTGTGGACTGAGGGGGACCCGGGTTCGATTCCAGTCAACGGCACATGCCTGGGTTGTGGGCTCGATCTCCAGTGTGGGCTGTGCAGGAGGCAGCCGATCCATGATTCTCTCTCATCATTGATGTTTTTTATCTATCTCTCTCCCTCTCTCTTCCTCTCTGAGATCAATTAAAATATATTTTAAAAATATGACATCTAGCCAGCCAGCGTGGCTCCTCTGAGACATAAGTGCAGACACAAAAAAAGTGCTTAGTACAATGCAATTGTCAGGGTTCTCACGTGGTTTTAGCGAGGCTGTTTTGTTAGCTGATATTTAACTGCAGTTCTTAGTATGGATTTGAAAACCAAAAGATAGGAGACTCCATTTAGAGCTTCCTCACTCTGGTTGGTGACGAGGAGAAAACATGCCTTCCCTTCCCGCCTTTGACTTGGCTGCATCAGAGAGGCAAGGGCGTTGTGATAAGTGCAATTTATTTTTTTAGTTATCACTTCATACCCTAGGAGAGGAACTAGCTTTGTGTGTGGAATTTGAGTGGGATGACTTGGGTCATCGTTCATGAGCAAGTAGATGCTGCCTCGGCTCCAATAAGCTAATTTTTAGGCTCAGTGCCTGTTACAATGGACAGACTCAGGGAGAGAGCAAGACCCTGGAGCTTTGGATGTGAAAGCCTTAAGCATAGTCAAGGAGGCTGCCTTCCCAGAAAGCCTGCCCAGTAATTCTGGCCATGGGGTGGAGACAAAGAGTCCAAACTTTGGAATGAGTTCCGAACTCTACCACTAGCTGTGTGACCCTGGGTTAGTTTACACAAACCCTGAATTCCTTCCCTCACAAGTAGGATTCAGTAAAACTAATTCAGGCGAGGGGGTGTCTGTGAAAACCAAAAGTCCATTATATAATAAAATAGGTTTTCCAAATGTATATGTTAAAAAATTGACAAATTAGTTTACCTATTTTTACTTACAAAGACAGGTTTGTATAATTAAAATTAAGTATGTATGAAAAGTTTAATTTCACAGAAAAGCTCCCTATATGTATCATCATAATTTTAAACTTATACTGAATAGGTCTAGTAAGTGTATGCACTCACCAGTCATGGAAAGTAAACACATACCCAAACCTAAGTGACTCTTAGATTTAATTAGGTAGACTACAGTTGTAGATATGTAATAGGTATTTATGTCAGTGAAATTACTACAGTGTTTATCCCAACAGATGGCTTATTTGCTAAAATTTGTTAAAAATAACAGTGAATTAATAACAAAGAGTTAATCTGTTAATTTAGTTATTAGCAAATCTTGGTTAAAATCATTTTAAAATTAATAGGGTGTTAATTTTTACATATGACATATGGACTGGAAATTTTTTTCATTAATTTTAAAGTCTGTCAAATCAAGATCCACAAAATCGAAGGTTTACAGCATGGGATTTATGCTGACTTCCTAGTGTTGTTGTGAAGTTCAGAAAGCATAAAGCATTTAGCAAAGAGTAACAGTAATAATAAGAGTGCATGTTCATGGGTCCTTATACTATTATATGCTGGGCAATCTCTAATCCATTCATATCTATTCACTCAATTAATAGAAAGCCTTCCACATGGTTAGTTCCCTGTCATCCCCACCTCTCACCATCCCCTTAATGGATAATGATGGGGTTAGCAGAGCCCCACTTGACTTGATAAAGCCAAGAAGGAGAAGGTCTTATAACCAAAGACACAAGAATCTAATGAAATCTGAGGCTCCCTCACACACACACACACACACACACACACACACACACACACATTCACTTTATACCAATTACAGGGTGTGCAGAGTTTCCTGAAATCCCAGAGGAGGCCCAGTGACTCTAGGTTAAAATTCCTCCTCTAAGGCCTTGGCCAATGTGGCTCAGTTGGCTGGGGCACCATCCCATATACTAAAAGATCTCAGGTTCTGTTCCTGGCCAGGACACATAGTTAGGTTTTGGGCTTGGCCCCCATTTGGGGCACTTATAGGAGGCAGCCGATCACTGTTTCTCTTTCACGTTGATGTTCCTCTCTCACAAGAATATCTCTCTTCTTCTCTTCCTTTCTCTAAAAAAATCTTTAAACATATGCTTGGGTGAGGATTAAAAATAGACAAAAATTTAAAAATCCTCCTATAAAGACATTGTAAGTGGTGCTCTGTGAAATGTACCCAGGCCAGTTCTTTGCAGCCTTATTTTTCTGTTACAGCTGCCTCCACTTCCATATCCCTTTCAGGAGCAATGCACAGGGACAGAGGAGCCCAGGACTATAAATAATGTTTTCAAAATCACTCCCAAGTGTGACTGAAGGGACAGTTATGGACCTGACATGCTATACATATGGTATGCTTCCAAGTTCATGGCTTTGAACGGGTACAATTCAGGAAACCACATGTTTCCTCCTGGCCAACGTAGCTGGCCTTTACCCTGGGTTTCGGCTGCTTCCTGCCTACTTTGCTCTTGTTCACCCTGTCCTGTTCTCAGGCTTAAGTTTGGAGTCTCCTGTCCTCCCAAGCAATCTTATTTTACAACTTCTCTGTTCAGCCAAGAAATATATCATTATTCATGCATCAAGTATGGTTTGAGCTCTTACTTTATGCCAGGCATGGGGTAAAAAGCTTGGGCACTGTGGAGTATACAGCAAATAAGGGAAGGCAAGTGACATGTCATGTGACTTTTACATGGTTATAAATTTTATATTAGCTTTCAGAATAACAAGACTGCTTTTTTTTCTAAGAAGTAAACTTTTTTTTAAGCATTGGCATGCAAAATTATGGATTAATACTTTCCCCTTTCTTCTATTTACATTTTATTTTTAAAAATTTTTAAGAATTACAGTTGACATTCAATATTATATTAATTTTAGATATATAATAGTGATTAAACCTTTATATAACTTATGAAGTGATTCCCCCTGGTAAGTCCACTACCTATCTTGACTATATTCCCTATCCTATAGTTTACATCCCCATAACTTCCAACTTATATTTCTTAATCCCTTTACTTTTTATAACTTCCAATTTATATTTCTTAATCCCTTTACTTTTTCATCCAAGCCCCTCCCATCTGGCAACCATAGGTTTGTTCTTTGTACCTATGAGTTTGTTTCTGTTTTGTTGATTTGTTTATTGAGCTTTTAGGTTCCATATATAAGTGAAATCATATGGTATATGTCTTCCTCTATATGACTTATCTCATTTGGCATAATATCCTCTAGGTCTATTTATGTTGTTGCAAAACTTCATTTTTTTCTTTTTCTTTTTTTAAATATATTTTTTATTGATTTTTCAAAAAGAGGAAGGGAGAGGGATAGAAAGTTAGAAACATCGATGAGAGAGAGACATCGATCAACCGCCTTCTGCATGCCCCCTACTGGGGATGTGCCCACAACCAAGGTACATGCCCTTGACCGGAATCAAACCTGGGACCTTTCAGTCCGCAGGCTGACGCTCTATCCACTGAGCCAAACCGGTTTTGGCCAATTTTTTCTTTATGGCCGAGGAATATTTCATTGTATATATTTACCACATCTTCTTTACCCATTTGTGTATTGATGGACACTTAGGTGGCTTCCTTATTTTGGCTATTGTAAATAATGCTGCAGTGAACATAGGGATGCATATATCTTTTTGATTAGTGTTTTGGATTTCTTTGGACAAATACCCACAAGTGGAACTGCTGGGTCATATGGTTAAGAGGGAAACATTGATTTTTAAATATATGTATTTTAATTTATTTCCATCACCATTTATCCCTCCTATACCCTTATCCGCCTCCCACCACTTGAGGATATATATATATATAGAGAGAGAGAGGGTGGGGTGAGAAGGAAGAGACAGAAAAAGAGAGAGGGAGAGAAAGAGAGAGAGAGAGAGAGAGAGAGAGAGAGAGAGATTGGTTGCCCCCCCCCCCCCAGGTACACATCTAACTGGGGAGCAAACCTGCAACCTTCTGGTGTACGGACAATGCTCCATCTCACTGAGCCACGTGGCCAGGGATAAAAGAGGGAAAGTTTTCATGAAAATATATTGGGCCGAGGTACATGATAAAAGTATCTTTGTTATCTGCAGATCTGTACCAGGTTGCTTAATTCTAAGACAAATCTGGAAAAATATATATGGCATGTGAAAAAATTTGAATATGTAATTAGATTTTGATTTTGTAAATATAAAAAGGAGATTCCTGCTCTTTAGATTTCCCCAACCTTTTGTTCAGTAAGAAATTCCTTTTTGATATCTTTTGTTGTCAAAGTGAGAGATTAAATCCTCCCCAGGTTCTGGGGAATGGGCATGTCCTGGCCAACCTCAGGTGACCTTTTGTTTCCAGAGCTTACTCTCAGTTTTAGCTTGGCTGTAGTTTGAACCATAAATATTAGCATGGATTTAAAAAAAAATATATGGGTGACGACCAGGAGTAAGTCAGTGGTGGAGTAATACATTTGTTAACACAGTTATAGGTTGTGACAGTTCCCATGAAAGGGAAGGAACAGAAGCAGGATTGGGCAGAAGAAGAAGTCAGGCTGTGATGCAATTTTAATAACAGGCCTTAACTAACCTGAGGGGGGCCCTCACAATAGTTCTGGGTTGGGAGTGAGGATTTTTACACCTTGGTCAGGGGAGACCAGATCCAGGGGGAGAGAGGCAGGAGATTGTGCATGGACTTGGGTGCAGCAACTCTTTTGAAACAAGGCCATACTTGGAGGGGCTGACAGGGAAGGCCTGTGCACTGTCAGCTGGAGGACTATGAACGGGAGCTGGAAGGTGCTTTGCAGCATCCACCACCAAGATGGCGCCAGTGGGCATCTCAGCTGAAGCCCAGAGCAGTGGGTCCTTCAGCTTCACCTGTACTCACCTCAGGCTTCAGGAGCCTCCCCAAACACCTTCTGGTGGCCCCAGGCAAGTAAGGCAAATGCCTAGGGCACAACTTTCTAATGCTATTGTTTTATTTACACAATTTTTGATCTAGCTTTTCTCAGCATAGTCTTGGATTTTCATTTCACCTCTCTGTTCACTCAATGATTTTCTTCAGATTCTTTCCTGAAGTTCATTCTCATCCTCATCCCCAAATCTAAGTGACCCATTCTCTTGGTGCCCTCAAATGAACTATTATTACTATTAATTACATTGGATTGAGAAGCGGAGAAATTATCTGGTTAAATGTTTATGGGATTCCCTTGAAATTAAATAGTATAGATAAATGTCTTCCTACTAGAGAGGAACGGAGCTGAATAAAAGGTAATCCACAGGCATGCCACTTTAACTAGTGGATCAAGAGTAGAAAGTGTTACCCACATTGGTATACATGGTGTAGGAAGGCTGGGAAGGACTTTGATGTAGTGTCTACAGAGTGAATTAAACTCACAGGAGGGTTGTTGGTCTGAGCAGTGAGACACTATGATTTCTGTGCCTGATAAACTTCATTTGTACTTTTTATTTGTACTTTGCAAAAAACATTATGTTGATAGCAACTGATATGACTCAAATTTTATAATTATGGCTCTCTGGGGATTTAAACTACAAACTAATGTTACAGCTTACCTCATCTATTTCGTTATCTCAATATTTCTCCAACTTCACTTTTCATAGCTATAAAGACTTACAAGTCTGATTGGGATTGGCAATGGTTCTTGTTATACAAGATGTAAATTAACTCTAGGTTTATGGCAACAAAAATATGAAGAAAAGTATGGTAAGAGTAATAAACTTGTTATGGCAGAGAGTAAAGAAGAAATGCTGATCGTTGCCTTAAGGATTGATCAATTGAGATGTTCTGCTCTAGAAAGCATCCAGCTAGGAAGGCGTGACTATGGCCTATCACAATCATGCCTGCTGACTTGGCTAGTCCAGAATTCGTTATGAAATGGTTTAACTGTGGAGCAGAGACTGGCTAACTTCCCACCAAATTTATTTCCTCCTCTTGAGCAGTTATATAAACTACATTTCCTCGTCCTCCTTGCAGTCATGGGTCAACACATAGCTCAGTTCTAGCCTCCCAAATGCTCTCTTCCATACCCACTTCCTGTCTGCTAGATCAGTATAGAGGACTTTGAGATTATAGAAAAGAAGGAACCAATATATGGAAGGATCCTGGGTCCCAGAATGACCATGTAGAAAGCTTGGAACACATTTTGGGTGTTATGTGAGAAAAACACATACACTACTACTAAGTTGATGGGAATTTAGAATTTATCTGTTATAGTAATTGGCCTTAACCTAATGAATATAAATATGTCAGCCTACATTTCATAAAGTCATCTCCACTGCAATAAAGGCTGGGAAATATTGTCATTTAGGTGGACACATTATCACTTGGAATAAAATTGAAGTTGTGTTGGTAAGAAGGGGAGGATGGGATATGTGCTGGTCAACCAGCAGTCTCTCTTTCATAGTCTATACTAGTTCCGATATTGCAAAATGATCAAGGAAAATGAGAGCTGAGAAAAGATCATTGAATTTGGTAACTAGGAAGTCACTGATGACCTTTGAGAGCCCAGAACAGAGCAATTATCAGATTGCAGAAGATGAAGGCGTGCATGGGACATGAGTCATTGGAGTCAGCAGTTAGTTTGACTTCAAAAAGAAAAAAAAAGAAAGAAAGAAATTAAAAACGTGAGAGACAGAGGGGAAAAACAAAGACTTTTTTTCAAACCGGCAAGAAATTATTCATATGTTGAGAGGTAACAAAGAAAAAACAGTAGAAATGGAGAGAGTAAAGGTGCTGGAGAAGGAGAATGGTTGAGGAAGGAAGACTCAAAGATCTTGGGATGATACATAATGATGAAGAAGAAATAAGCCATAGATAGAAAAGAAGGATCTTCCATGACAGGAGTTAAGAACCTGAAGGTATTGTAGATAGAGACAGAGCTACTTTGAGGCGAAAAGTCAGGTACATGATAGATCTGACTCTAAATAGCCACATTGATGTTCACTAGAGATAGAGCTGTAAACATGAAAGAAATGCTTTCTGTATTTATATAAAGGGGAAATATAGTCATTTGAGCAAAAAATAAAAAATAAATAACATTAAATTAAACAAGAAGAGTGAAGTGTTGAATTTATCTTGAAAGTAAGGGATGTCTGCAGCATGAGGACTTAGGAGGAGAAAGTATTGACAAATGCAGGGAGGGCCCCGAGGCACCACTAGGAGATGCCAGGATGGTAGTAGTGGGATGCTGGTGATGTGGTGATGGTGATTTCCAATCAACAATAAAAGGACAGCTGAAGTTTGCATGAATGCATAGTGGGTCCCTTACCATAGTTCTTTACTTTCTCAGCATCCATACTCTGCGGCTTCAAGCAGAAATGGAAAGAAAACACAATTTCTAGGCAGAAATGAAAGAAAACACTTGGGTCGATACAGAGAATATTATATCTATAATGTTAAAAGTAGTAAATATTGAAATAATGGCCCAAATAAGTGAACATTCAATGCATTAGACTATTTAAAAGCCACCAGTGTTATTATTTTTCTTAGTTAAAGAGAAAGAAAAACACAAATAGGGATAAACTACTAGTGTTTTGGTATGTAGTGAACATTAAATTTTATTGTATGTGAGTTAATTTGAGCACAAATTGAATGTATGTTAAGAATTCTTAACTACTGAGCTTGGTTTGGAAAAATTTAATGATTTTCAATTGATTCCCATTAATCACTGTGTTAAAGACTAAATGCTCACCAGTTTCCTCTTTTTCCTAGCACACAGCTAGATGACATTTCTCAGACTCTCTTAAGTCTTTTTACTATATGGCATATAGTGATGTAGGCCTTCAGAACCTAATAGAACCCTTAAGGCAATGGCTAATTTCATATTAATATTTTGAGTAAATACCCTTTAAAGATCTTGCATACCATCTTTGCAAAGCTTATCAGCAGTAAATGTAGTAAAACCTTTATAGAGTTTTTTTTTGTTAAATTTCTACTTTGGGCCATCAAAATACTAGATCTGTGATTTAAAATGAGTGCATTATAAAAAGAAAGCAATACAACACATAATGATGATGATTCCCTGTTGTGGCATTTCAAAGATGTTCTTTGCAATTTGCACAAAGGAATGTATATGGGCTAGAAGTTGCTTCTTTTCAACTCTTCTCATTGATGCTGTTTTCAGAGAAAATGGGAATAAAAATGGGTAAGTCTCTTATGGAAATCTCAGTTATGGCGATGGCTTTTCAAAACTTACAGTTTTGAAATTTCAATAAGCTTATGAGACAAAGTAACTGAAGAGAGTAAGGCCAGTCCATTAACAAAAAACATGATAAAGTGGCATTATGATGCAGTAAGTGTACATCCTATATAATAAAAGGCTAATATGCAAATTGTCCCCTTGACCAGGGGGAGGAGCTGGCCTGCCAACCCCTCCACAGTTCCTCTCCCTGGCTGGCCCACCCTGATTGCCCTGATCGCCCTGATTGCCCCAATTGGGGTGGGCCGGCCAGACTTCATCTGTACACGAATTTGTTTAGTTTAATAATAATTTTGCAAAAATAAAACCTTAAACAAAAACATGAGCTGTTTAGATGTCTAATTCAGAGCAGGCTGAGAGGCAAGCATCAAGACAAAGAGGCCAGAGAGAGAATAGATGCTGTTTAACAGTGATTCAGGCAGGCTTTCTCCCAATCCCACACATATGTTCAGTGAACATTTATAAGCTTTCTTGGTTTCAAGATGGGAGCAGAGAGAGTAAAAGATCTAGAAAATAATTGGAACCTCCATTAAGGCTGGAATTCAGGCTGTCTCATCTAATGTAGTCCTTTAATCCTGACCCACAATAGACATAAACTTGTTTAACATACTTCTTTATTTACTTAAATCACTTTATTTACAGACATTTGGAATGAAAAACAATACAAATATTACTTAAAATAACTAGTAAGGATTTTTAAAAATGTGTTTTTTATTGTTGATGGTATTACAGGTATCTCCCATTTCCCCCCTTTACACTTGGGAAGTTTTGACTAAAGGAAGCATAATGTGATTTGACTAAAATGCTTTTGCTATTACATAATATTTTCTGTGAATTAGTAAATTAATGTAAATATTATGAAACAAAAAGATAAAGGCACTAAGCCTATACTATAGTAGATGCTCAGTGCACGAAATTTGTGCATGAGGGGCTGTCATTCAGCCCAGCCTGCATCCTCACCAATCTAGGACCCCTTAAGGAATGTCCAATTGACAGTCAGACACCCCTCTCACAATCCAGGATGGCTGGCTCCCAACTGCTCACTTGCCTGCCTTCCTGATTTCCCCTAGTCGATTCTGCCTGCCAGCCTGATCACTGCCTAATCACTCCCCTGCCAGCCTGATTGATATCTAACTGCTCCTCTGCCAGTCTGTTTGCCCCTAATTGCCCTCCCCTGCAGGCCTGGGTCCCCCACATCTGCCCTTCCCTGCAGGCCCAGTCACCCCCAATTTCTCTGCTCTGTAGGCTTGATCATCCCCAACTTCCCTCCCTTCCAGGCTTGGTCCCTTCCAACTGCCCTCCCCTGCTGGCCATCTTGTGCATTGTGGTGACCATCTTCTGTCTACATGGGGGCAGGATCTTTGGCCACATGGGGGCAGTCATCTTGTGTGTTGGAGTGATGGTCAATCTGCATATTACTCTTTTATTAGATAGGATAGAGGCCTGGTGCATGGGTGGGGGCCAGGTGGTTTTCCCTGAAGGGTGTCTCAGATCAGGATGGGGGTTCCCTTGGGGCATGGGGCAGCCTGAGTGAGGGGCCTGTGGTGGTTTGCAGACCAGCCATGCCCCCCAGAGACCCAAGCAGAGGCTCTGGTATCTGGAATTTATTTATCTTCTACAATTGAAACTTTGTAGCCTTAAGCAGAGGACTGGGCTGGCCAGGGTGTGTGGAAAGCTTGGCTTCCTCCATTGCCAGGGCAACCCAAGCTTCCCTGGTTGTGTTAATTTGCATACTCCTGATTTACTGGTGGGTGTGGCTGATGGGTGTGGCTTGTGGATGTAGCAGAGGTACAGTCAATTTGCATATTGCTCTTTTATTAGATAGGATTTCCTTGCAATTTATTTTCAGCATTTTATAGTTACTGCCAAACATGTATTTGCACATTTATTAAAGTTCACACCAGCTTTAAGTAATTTATGACTTTCCAATTAGATATTTGAAATATGAAAGAAAGAAACCTGTGAAAAGAGTTTATCTCATACTTTTTTGTTCTTCCTTCATGTATGTGTCTCTGCCCTGCTGAAAGTCTTGCTCTCTGCCTGCTCCACTCATCTGGATATTCCCAGCTGACCAATGTCACTGTGGGTAGAAAAGTGTATGCTATATGCTCCACATGAGGCCTCTGCCCTTCTTTCCATTCCCAGTTGAAATCAGGCCTCTTCTATTCCTCCTCATTCCTGGCTGTGGCTGTGCTTCTGGCCTCTGAAATGAAAAAGGAAAAGCTGTAAGACCAGCCAGTGTGACCCTCCAGCTGTTATATCTAAAAGCAGAGTTTAGAACATAAGCTATATCCTTAATCCTTAGGGTCCCAAGGGTTTAGAAATTCAGAACTCCTCGTTCACCCCTAACTGGCTTTTTTTCCTTAGAACTCCCCTTTCACCCTTGCCCAGCTTTTTTTACTCAGAGCTACAGGCTCTAACATCAGTTTCAGAATCCCGTTAGAACCTCAAAGCCAAGCCTTACTTTCTATTTTCTGACAAGGCAAAGATAAAACCCTTTGTTTGTTCTCGGGGGCAACCAAAAGGTACAAGACTTCAGAAGAGTGTCTCATCCCATTAGGTATCATCACAAACCAATGTATTTTCACAACTAGCACCCTTCATAATCTGGCCAAGCCTACTTTTTTGTTTTTTAGCCTTATTACTTGTTCCCTTCCTTCATCTAATATGCCCACCCTCATCTAATATGTCCACTCACCATTTATCCTGTGGTCCAGCTACATTGAACAACTTTTATTTTTTTTTAAATTAAATTTATTTTTTATTTTTAATTGCAGTTGACATAAGATATTATATTAGTTTCAGGTGCACAACATCATGATTAGACATTTATATAACTTAGGAAATGATCACCCAGATAAAGGGACAGCTTCTCATTTCTTGAGCATGCTGTGCACTTTCATGCCTGCATCCTTTGCTCATGCATCTCTGTCTACAATGTTCTC
>PVJN01046290.1:0-16498 GCA_004026805.1 Lasiurus borealis
TACCAGAAAGACTTTTTTATGTGTGATCTTATGATTTTAGTGTACGTATCTAAGTGTCCTAAAAACCAGTATGAAGTAACCCTCAGGCTCATGAGTAGAGGACTCTTATAGAGGGCTAAATTGTCCTGTCTTGCTCATGCCTGAGATCTAACTCTAATGTCCTATCTCCATAAAATGAGAGGCAAAAGAAGGTCAAACTTAGTTATTAACAAGTAATATAAAAATAAATTATCATTCCTATTCCTTTACAAAAAAATATTTTCATTCAGTTGTATCTGACTACTTCTAAGAATCTGGAGTACTTCAGGTCAGTATGGCCAAGAACATTTTATTCCAAGTTGAATTTCCACATACTGCCTGGCCTGTTCTATTTGGTAATGAGAAGAGAAAGTTATAAGGTCTTTATTGTATTCATAGTCATTAAAACTTTATGCAGGTATGACATTGTGTCATGTAGTACTGCATCAAATGGCGATGAAGTTTCTCACAAAGAATTGATGGGCTTAACATAGAAATATTTTAATTTATTAATACATAAGTTGTTCAAGGTGCTCTTCACCCTGACATTAGAGAACAATGAAGACCTGAAGTGATCACAGTAAAATCATATGAAAATAATTCCATGTGTTCATGAGTAACTCAGTGTGGCAAATAGTCTTGATAGTCTTACAATCAAGTCATAGATTGTTGGGGACCATGTATACTATGTGAAATTCTTATGAATTATGTATAGGTCACCAATGTTGTCATAACCATTCTCCTATATGCATATGTGGGATGTTTTAGGACTCAGTGGCCTTTGAGGATGTTAATGTGGAGTTCACCATGGAGGAGTGGGATTTCCTGGATCCGACCCAGAAGAAACTCTACACAGATGTGATGCTGGAAACCTTCTGGAACCTGGCATCAGTAGGAAGTTATGACAATTTTTTTATTTTTTAATATATTTTTATTGATTTTAGAGAGGAAGGGAGAGGGAGGAGAAAGGAAATGATGAGGGAGAATCACTGATATACCCTGCAAACCAGGCCTACTGGGAATTGACCCGTGACTTCCTTATTCATAGAGTGATGGTCAGCCAGTGAGCTACTCAGGCCAGCAACAACTTTTTACTTATTTAGTTAATTAGAAAACTGGTATTACTTGCTCATCAGTGCTGTTTCAAGAACTCAAGTATGAAAGGAGTACATTGGTAATTAAACTAGGAATGATCACAGCTCATTGTGTACCTAAAATCTAACCATTTTCCAAATTCCTTATTAGTTTATAATACTTTTTCTAGCATGTATTTTAAGAAAAATGTGAAGGGCATGACATTGAAGATCAGTATGAAAATCATGGGCTGAATCTTAGGTGAGTGGCATTGACATGAGAAAGCAATGTCTCATAAGATAATCTGTTTTTTGGAAAATATGTTTTATGTATTTATTTTATTCATTTATTTTTTAAATAATTTTTTTATTTATTTCAGAGAGATAGCGAGAGGGACAAAAAGAGTCAGTGATGAGAAAATTATTGATCAGTTCTGTCCTGCTCACCCCACGCACAGATTTAGGCACACAGTCTGGGCACTTTCCCTGACCGAGAATCGAACTATGACCTCCTGGCTCATGGGTCAAACCTCAATTACTGGGTTACCCCAGTGGTGTGAAAATATGTTTTTATTGATTTTAGAGTGTGGAGGTGAGAGGGAGAGATAGAAACATCAACTGGCTGCCTCTTGCATATCCTGTAATACTAAGGTTAATATACTGGCAACCTGCTCATGTTCCCAGTCAGGGAATTGAACTGTCAACCCTCTTGTGCATGGGTCCATACTGAACCACTGAGCCACGTGAGTCTGGTCCACAAAAGAATCTTAAAAACAGGCAATCCAATTATATCAGCCCAGCTTTAAATGTATTGATTCTTGGAATAATCTCATCAAAATGTTTTTTTCTGAAATATGACCTAGATGTGTAGTGTATAAAAAATAATTACACTTGGAAGAAATATACAGAAGTACCATTGATGAATATAAGTGTTTTCATATCTATGATCCAACCTATTTCAGAGGTTTTAGGATATCTACTTTCAAATAATAAGAAGGTACAAAAACCCTGCATTTTCCTTGAAAATGGTAAATATGTCATTGTCGATCTATTAATAAATATTAAATCATTAACAGAGTATTGATAATATGCTTTTGATTTTTACAGCAGTCATATTGTAGAGAATCTCTGTAAGTGGAAGGATGGTTGTCAATGCAGAGGAAACTTTAGTCAGATTCCAAATTATAATGAAAAGAAGGAAACTCCTACTGAAATAAAACAACTTAAATCCAGATTATGTAGTCAAATCTTCATGCATTATTTATCCTTTAATAACCACCTAAGCTCTCCAATTGGACCCAAACTATACCTGGGTCAGAGATATGAAGAAAATCTTCATAAATGTAAGGAACCTGCGAAAGCTATTAAACATCACCAACATATTCGAAGACATAATGGGAGACACAGTGGAGAAAAGACCTATGAATATAAAGTATGTTGGAAAGCTTTCCACTATTCAACTTCCCTTAGAAATCATGAAAGATCACATATTGGTGGGAAACCATATGAGTGCAAGCACTGTGGCAAAACTTTAGTCATCTCATTTACTTTATAATCCACAAAAACACTCATAGTGGAGAGAAACCATATCAAAGTAAGCAATGTGGCAAAGCTTTTAGTTCTTCCAAGTACTCTGGAGAAAATAAAAGAGCACACACTGGAGAAAAGTCCTGTAAGAAATCTGGTAAAAGTTTCAGTTCCAGTTCTCTTAGAAATCATGAAAGAACACATACTGGCAAGAAACCTTATGAATGGAAGCAATATGGGAAAGTCTTCAGTTGGCTCAGCTCTCTTGGAAAACAAAAGAAATCATGATGGAAAGAAGCCTCACGAATGTAAGGAATGTGGCAAAACATTCCATGATTGCTGTTCCCTTAGAGATCATGAAAGAACTCATACTGGATCAAAACCCTATGAATGTAAGCATTGTGGTAAAGATTTCTCTCATCGAACTTCCCTCCGACGTCATGAGAGAATTCATACTGGAGAAAAACCCTATAAATGCAAGCTTTGTTGCAAAGCTTTTTCTTATGTAGTTTCACTCCATCGTCATGAAAGAACTCATACTGGGGAAAACCGTATGAATGTAAGCTTTGTGGTAAAGTTTTCTCTTATTCAACTTCCCTCCAAAATCATAAAACAACTCATACCAGGGAGAAACCCTATGAATGTAAGCAATGTGGGAAAGTTTTTAGTAGGCTCAGCTCTCTTGGAAAACATAAAAAAAGTCATGAAGGAATGAAGCCTCATGAATGTAAGGAATGTGGTAAAACATTTTATGATCCCTATTACTTTCGAGATCATGAAAGAATTCATACTGGGTCAAAACCCTATGAATGTAAGCACTGTGATAAAGATTTCTCTCGCCGAACTTCCCTCCGACGTCATGAAAGAATTCATACTGAAGAAAAACCCTATAAATGTAAGCATTGTGGCAAAGCTTTCTCTTATCCCACTTACCTCCAATGTCATGAAAGAACTCATACTGGGGAAAAACCCTATAAATGTAAGCATTGTGGCAAAGCTTTCTCTTATCCAGCTCCCCTCCAAGATCATGAAAGAATCCATACTGGGAAAAAACCCTATGAATGTAAGCAATGTGGCAAAGCCTTCCATAGTCGCAGGTACTCTCGAGAACATGAAAGAACACAATGTGGAGAAAAGCCCTATGAGTGTCAGCACTGTGGTAAGACTTTTAATTTTTCCACATCTCTTAGACATCATGAAAAAATGCATAATGGGGAGAAACCCTATGAATGTAAGCAATGTGGGAAAGCCTTCAGACATTTCACTTCTCTTAGAAATCATGAAAGGATGCATACTGGAGAGAAACCCTATGGATGTAAGGAATGTGAGAAAGCCTTCTTCTCTACCAAATGTCTTAGAGAACATAAAATAACTCATCATGGAAAAAAGTCTCATGAATGTAAGGAATGTGGTAAAAGTTTCCTTTATCCCTATTACCTTAGAAATCATGAAAGAACTCATACTGGGGGAAAACCCTATGAATGTAAGCATTGTGGCAAAGCTTTCTCTTATCCAGCTTCCCTTCAATGTCATGTAAGAACTCATACTGGTGCCCTAGCTGGTTTGGCTCAGTGGAAGGAGTGTCGGCCTGTGGACTGAGGGTCCTGGGCTTAATTCTGATTCCTTTATCTCTCAGCTGTACCATCATGTATGATAATCCATGTTGGGGATGGACCCTAGAAATGTAAGAGGGTTAGAAAGCATTCATTTCCTCCAATTTATTGTAAAGGATTAAAGAACTCACTGAAGAGAAGCTCTGTCATGAAAAGATGGTAGAAGAGCCTTTGGCCATCCTAGTTCTTTACAAAATCTTGAAGGTACTCACACCCAAGAGTAAGTGTATGAACATAAGGAATGTGGGAGAGCCTTTCTTAGACATGTGAGAATGCACCTGTAGAAATAGTGCATACATATAGCAAAGGTCGGAAAGCTATCAGCTGTCCCTTTTGCTTGGGAATGTCATGAAAAAACTCAAAGTGGAGAATTGTATTGAATGTAAAAATGTTGGGAAACCTTTATGTTACCACATATCCCTACAATACCATGTGAGAAGGTACACTGTATAATTGACAATTAAAACAAAATTTAAAATTTTAACAAATACTTTCAAAGTAGCTCGAACACTTCACTGAAAAGAAATCCTATTACTGTAACTAACTGGTACATATAAGCCTGTTGCAAATTAAGTCATATACTCATCAAAAATCAAAGCATTAAAGAAATTCTATAAACTTTTGACATATTTTGTCATTATTAGTACTCATTCTTTCTTAATTTTTAAATTGCTTTTTTTAAGTGAGGGAGAGAGAGGAGTTGAAAGAAACATCCATGTGAGAGAGAAACATAGATGGGTTGTTTTCCCATGTGCCTGACCAGGTATAGACCCTGCTACCTAGTAATGCGCCCTGACAGGTATTGAATGAATGAACCCTATACACATATGTATTCTTTTTTAATTTTTGAATTGCACTTGAAATTTACTATTATTTTAGTTAATAAGTATTTGCTGTATATTTGTACTTACAGTTCACTGGAGAGTCCCATGTGAATTATTTTCATGGCTGTTTTTGTGTTGCTTTTGACTGGCAAGTGTGCTATGAAGTTTACATTAAGAAGAGAATATTTAAGTTTGGTGTTTTTTTTCAATCTTTGCCCTGCCAGCCACTACTTTTATTGAAGTGGGGTGAAAGCTTTATAGATGTTCACAATTCAACATTAAAGATCTGCTATAGGTTATCTTTTCCTGCAAGCTCATAGGTGTCCACCATGCAACAAATGTAGACTGCTATGGTTGGGGCTGTTTTCTGAAGAGTACGCACTATTCTCTATATTGCATTTGTATGAGGTCTAATTTGGCTAGTAATCATCTTGTCCTGTTGATACTATTATTGACTATGATTTAGATCCCACTGTGACAGCTACAATGGTGCAGTGCAAAGGAGATAAGGGAGAGTTTTAAAGTTCCTTCTAGCCAAACATCAACAAAATCACATCCCTATTTTTAAAAGGGATATAATGAAATGTATTCAAATGATATGAATAACCACAAACTACCCTGGCCAGTATTGCTCAGTTGAGCATCCTCCCATACACTAAAATGTCATGGGTTCCATTTGGAGTCAGGGTACATACCCAGGTTTTGGTTTGGTCCCTGGTTCAGGCACATAGAAAAGGCAACCTTTCAATGTTTCACTAATATAGATGTTTCTTTCTCTTGGAAAAAAAAATCAATAAACAGTGGAGGGTGGGGGAAGGATGACATCTGTAATATATTCAACAATAAAAATAAATATAAAAATATGTACAGTCAGCCCTATCTGGTTTGGCACAAGGATAGAGCATCAGCTTGCAGACTAAAGTGTCTCAGGTTTGATTCCGGTCAAGGGCATGTACCTTGGTTGCAGACACATCCCCAGTAGAGGGTGTTGCAGGAGGCAGATGATTGATGTTTCCCTCTCATAGATGTTTCTAACTCTCTATCCCTCTCCCTTCCTCTGTAAAAAAAATCAATAAAATATATTTTTTAAAATGTACAGTCAAACATCATTTCTCAAATGTTTCTCATCTCAAAAAATTTTGTTCTTGACTAAATAATGTGTCCATGGTAGAACCAAACCTCTGTTTTGTAACTGACAATCTTTTCAAGCTGACACTCAGCATGCTTAAAAGATCATCAGTTCAACAAAGGAGAGTGCTTTTTTAGGGGGTGGAATCAATGATTAGCATAAGAGTGCTAATGTTGTTGAAGGTGTGAGAGAAACAATGATACAGGCCACTGAAGAGGTTTTAAAACTTGTTGATTTGGATAAAAGGAAAGTAGTTAGCCACTGACAGCCATTTTGAAGACAATGGAATAAGTAAAGATGCTACATACTGACCTGAAAGACATGCTTCACCTGAATGCTAAAAGTCACTCCTTTGAGGTAGTAGGGAGGAAATTGATAAATTGAACAAAAGAAGTGTCCACTTATAGATTAAACAGTACATTAGACATATGCAGCATATAAGAAAGTTTTTAACAGAATCATTTTGGCATCTGGAACAGATTAATTCAATTTACATGATTTCTAAGAGGGGAGGGGGAAATTATTTGATTTTTGCACAACTCTCTTCTCAAACAGCCTTCTTGAACATAAGTTTGAGAGCTGAGGTTCTACTGTATAAAAAATAAAAGAAAATCAATAAACATCCTCTTTGAGAATTTTTTTAAAGAATGACCACAAACCAAAAATGACTGGCATGTAACAGTAACAGCATACTTAAAAGGATTTCTTTCATTTCCTTTGTGATAGACAATTATATTGCCATTCAGGAAAATGAGATATTTTCTTGCACTGCATTCTGTGAGGAAATGAATTTAATTCTACCTCGGGTAATGATAACTATCCTATCTAATAAAGAGGGAATATGCTAATTGACCATCTTGTTGGCGCACATAGCCAATAAGGAGGGAATATGCTAGTTGACTGCCATGTCCTCAAAGATGGCGGCACCTACAGCCACAAGATGGCAGTGCTCAGTCCCCTCACCCCTGCTTGGGTACTTGTCTCCCGAGTCCCCCAGTCCCTTCTGCCCTCCAGCTTCCCAGGGCCAGCCCAAAGCGCAGGTAAGCCTTGGATGGCAGCTGCCCAGTGGATGCCTGAGGCACAGGCAAGCCTCAGATGGTGGCTGCCCACCCGCCCAAGGCCACCTGGGGCTCAGATAACTAGGGCTGCCCAAAGCTTGAGCTGCCAGCAGTGGCAGCAGCAGAGGTGTGATGGGACATTGCCTTCCCCTGATCACCGGGTCACCTCCTGCCCCTGAGGACTCCCAGACTGTGAGAGGGGTCAGGTCAGGTTGAGGGACACCCCCACTCCAGTGTATAAATTTTCATGCCCCAGACCTCTTAATTTTTATATAGAATATACATACAGAATATATGATTTATATAAAATATACATACAGAATATATGATTTGCCAAACCTAAATTGTAAGATGCACAAATTATACTAGTAATAAAAGGATAGTTCTTGTTATTTTTATTCTTTGGAAACCTGTTCTCTTTTATCAAGTATACAGATATCAATGCCTTTGTCTTGATTGATCGTGGTCATGGCATAGCTTTGTATGATGATGGACATGTGTGACCTTTTGTTTTCAACAAGGTATATCTAGGCCAGGCAGAGAGTGCAAGGCCAGTAACCAGGTGTCTGGAAACAGCTTTTGCCTTGCTTATCTAAATACTGAAATATGTACTATAATGTATTGGATGCATTTCCCAAAAGTATCTTAGTGAAATATATAGAAAATCACATACTCCTTAACAAGATATTTGAGACTTGATATCTCTTTTATGAGTCACATGAGGTTTATTAATTTAGGAATATTGTCAAAGAATACAAACTAGCAAAAAAAAATATCTCTTTTTACTTTTATTGAGTTTTTACAGAGTAAGGGAGAGGGATAGTTAGAAACATCAATGAGAGAGAAGCATCAACCAGTTGCCTCCTGCACAGTTCCTACTGGGGATGTGCCTGCAACCAAGGTACCTGCCCTTGACCAGAATCAAACCTGGGACCTTTTAGTCCTTAGGCCAATGTTCTATCCACTGAGCCAATCTAGTTAGGGCAAAAGTTAGCATCTCTTATAATGAAGCCATTCCTACTGAGAGAGTATGATCTTTTTTTAAATATTAATTTTAAAGAGAGCTCTGGCTGGCGTGGGTCAATGGTTAGAGTGTTGGCCTGAAGACTAGATCTTTGCAGGTTGAATTCCTGGTCGAGGGCACATGCTTTGGTTGTGCCTTACATCCTTGTCCCCAGTTGGGGCAAGTGCAGGAGATTTCTAATCGGTATCTCACATTGATGTTTCTTCCTCTCAGGCACTTTAATCTCCGTCCCTTCCAATCTGTTTGAAAATCAGAGATAAAAATATCTTTGAGTGAGGAAAAAAAATTAGAAAGTGAGCAAGTAAGAGAGAGAAACGAGTGAGTTCTTTCACTCATTTATGCATTCATTTGTTAATTCTTGTGTGTGCCCTGGCCCAGGACTGAACCCAAAACCTTGGTTTTTGCCGATGACATTCTAATCAGCTGACCTATCCTGCCAGGGCATTAGTATGATCTTGATATTAATTTTTTAACATCCTGCTCAGGCCAGGCAGTTTAAATGGAAAACTTACCCAATTTAGCACAAGAAGAGAAGTTATGAAATATGGGATAAAAAGTGATCACTTTTATTTTATTCAAGAGCCAAGGAAATGCAGACTTGGCCCCTATTCAAGTCATTCTAGATGTGAAATAAAAAAGTTCTTGGACTCCTGATGATTATGTGTTTGTGGGAAAAGAGTGATGGCTCAATGAGAAAGCTTCGGTTTCTAACAAAATTAAGGTAAAGAAACTTGGACAAGCGAGATAATAGGAACTATGGAGGATTATATAGCTTCATTACGGGGGTGGGGGAAATGGGCTTCAATGAGTGGGAAAATCATCATTGATCATATTTTCCTCCATCTAAAACATATTAAATAGTTGTGGATCTGCTTGAATGTGTACTTAAACAATGGATAACAATACCCAAAGTTCTGCCTTCCTGGGATTGACAGAATGGATTTCCAGAAAGGTATGGATATAGTTGTAAGTTTCTGAGCATGTGCTTTTTGATTAAGAATACAGACATGGGCATATAACATGAGAGACTTCTCACTGCTTTAGAACATAATACCCTTTGGTACTGATTTTCTATTTAATAGCAATGGAAATAATTTGAAATTTTCTTTGGAACAGCATATCATTTTGCTGCTATTCAAAATGAGTGAGCAATTTGTGTATCTTACCAAACCTTTGAGTTTCTGTATGCTGAAGAAAGTTCTGGTCATCTGCACAGTTGTAGCCCATCATGGGTTTTCTATGAGTAGAGTTATTCCTATGCAAGTCCAAGGTGGGTCCCTGGTTAACATGGCAGAAAGCTATTGTTTAGAGAACGATGATCTAAGGAAAAATTAAGGTGAACTGCAGACAGGCAGCATCAGCAAAGCAAGTAGATTTGATATCATGACACTAGGACCTTTTCTGTGCCTTTGGTAAGAATAGTAGCTGGAAGTCTTTTTGTATCCGGGGAAGGAAGGCACCAAGCCTTCCATGCTTGTTTTTTGCTGTTTGAAGGGATCATTTCCATATGTTTGCACTCCATGGGGTGAAAAGTGATGACTTCTATTTCATTGAAGAGCCATGGACATCTAGACTTGGCCCCTTTGCTTTTTTTCAAAGCTAATTTATGTTTTCTTAGTGTGTAGAGCTAATGTGATTTTATCATTCCTGTTATCTCATGTGATCTCTTGCCCCCTCATTGCTCTCATCATGTAAATGAAGAACATTAAGTGGAAGTCTTACCCAAATTTACATAACTCATAATAAAGGAATCTCTCCATTTTAAAGTCATACTGTTTGCTCCTCTACTGTGAA
This sequence comes from Lasiurus borealis, assembly GCA_004026805.1. Taxonomy (NCBI): domain Eukaryota; kingdom Metazoa; phylum Chordata; class Mammalia; order Chiroptera; family Vespertilionidae; genus Lasiurus; species Lasiurus borealis. The sequence continues at coordinate 10,061 of PVJN01046290.1, forward strand.
ATATTAAAAACTTTAACCTCAGAAGAACCTGCTAGGCTTGTATAATTACGTACTGTTACAAATGTGTCACAATTTCTAACATGACTAAAAATTCAAAATGGTGATTCACTTCAATGACATTCTAGAAAAGGTAAAGGTAGATAAATAGACCTGTGTGTAAATGTAGATTCAGCAGAGAGGCAGATTGTATTCCTTTGTGTTGATGGAGCGTCTTCTGTCTTGACGGTGATATAACTGCATTTGTGGAAACTCATAACCATTCTTGAAACAGTATGTATAAATACTAAAAGCAATATAAAACAACAAAAGTATTTCATCTCCTGGTCTGTGTAGTTAAATGAACAGGTGAAATGTGTGTAATTTCAAAAGGGCTCTGTAGTAAATATGAGAAGCTAAGTGACTGAATGTAAGATCACATGATCTGATATTAAATTTCTTAAATACCTCAGGCCTATATCTTCCTTAGTAAAAGGTTTATCTTTGCCTTAAGAAAGCCCTGTCCCATATTCTTACATGTCTGTTTTAACTCACTTTAACTCTACATAATAAAGAGCTAATATGTAAATGGTCATCATGGCAGAACTGCTCAGACACAACACTGGCATGAGGAATGAGGACCAGCCAGGCTGTGGCCCAGGAGAGGGACAAACCACCTGCCCCACAGTCCTGGACACCAGCAGCTGTGCCTGCACCTGGGGCCCGGGAGAGGGACAAGCAGCCTGCTCTGCGGTCCTGGGTGTGTGCCAGCGCCTGAGCCTGCAGTCTGGGAGAGGGACAAGCTGCCCGCCCCATTGTCCTGGGCATTTGTGGCTGGGTGAAGACACCTGCCCATGGTACCCTGTGGATGTGGCCAGCCTAGATGAACCTGGCCTGTGTCCTGGGTGCCTGCGACCTGCTGGAGGAGGAAATCCTACGCCCCAGGTGTGGGTCAAGACAAAGGCAGTTAGAAGTGATGAGACTAGCTGGGGAGCAGTTGGTGATGATCAGGCTGGTAGGGGAGCAGTTAGGGGCAATCAGGCAGACAGGCACAGGTGGCTGGGGTGATCAGGGAGGCAGGCAAGCAGGTGAGAGGTTTGCAGCCAGTGGTCCTGTATTGCAAGATGCAGTTGGACAACCCCCAAGGGGTCCCAGATTGGAGAGGGTGCAGGCTAGGCTGAGGGACCCCCTTCCCAACACCGCTGTGCATGGTTTTGGTGCACCAGGCCTCTAAATATACATATACATACATACATATATATATATATATATGCACACATACATATATATATACACACACAAACATACACACACACACACACACACACACACACACACACACACACACATATATATATTTTTTTTTTCAGAGAGGGAGAGACAAAATCATCAATGATGAAATAGAATCATTGATCAGCTGCCTCCTGCAAGCCCCCCACTGGGGATTGGCCCTGCAACCTGGCATGTGCCCTTGACTGGAATCAAACCCAGGGCCCTTCAGTTCACAGGCCAGCACTCTATTCACTAAACCAGACCTGCCAGGGATGAAAATGTTTTAATACACCTTTGAGATAGTGGAATAATTCTCTTTTCCAGAACCCTCAGAATGAGCACATGATTCTGTTGGGTGAATATCATCCCTATTCACTATAAATATTAACTTTTAAATCAATGAGAGATCTCACTTTGCTTTTTTTCCACTTTCTTAATTTCCTATCAACAATGGATTTCAATGTAATCTTTATGTTCCCTTTGATTTAAAATGCATAAAAAGAAACAACTGCAAAACTGCCAATCTCTGGACCATTTCTCACTCCATTGGGAACTTATTTCCATGCATGTTTTCAATTAGCTTCAAATAAACTTTTTTTCCTTTCTTCCAAAAATACTTTATTGTTATTTTAATACTCCTGAGAATATGTTTATTGATTTTTGTTTGTTAACCCATTTTTTTCCATTGTTTTTTAGAGTGGAAGGGAGAGAGGCAGAAACATCAATGTGAGTGAGAGACACATTGATTGGTTGCCTCCTGCACAGGGATCCAACCTGCAACTCATGTATACTCCCCGTGACTGAGAATTAAACCCGAGCACCTTCAGAGCACTGGACAAAGCTTTATCCACTGATCCACACCAGTCTGTGCTGTTGATTTTTGAGAGAGAAAGGAAGAGGGAGAATATAGATGTGAGAGAGAAACCAATCTGTTGCCTCTGGAAAGTGCCCAGATCTCTAACGAACCCCCTAACCTAGGTATGTGCCCTGACCAGGAATTAAATCTACACCCTTTTTGATGTAGAGGATGATGTTCCAATCAATTGAGCCTTCTGGCCAGGCCATAGATACTTTAATAAAAATTGACCATTTCTAATAAACACTGCATAACCATCAATAAAAAAGCATCATTAACAAAATAAAAAATTTGCCATATGGCTATGACTTTAAAAGAAAACAACTAGCAGACAGACACTCAAGCACATCAATAAACTCCAATATTAAAATCACATTCCTTATGGATTCTGAATTAACACTGAAATAAAACTTAACACAAATGCTAAACTGTTTAGTTCAAAGGATATCTATAGAAGCATCTGTCTTCAAAGACATTCCAGTTTGAGACTCAGTTTCAGAATAAGGCATAACAAACAGGCAGAAGATATAAAAGGTGAAAAGGGATTCTAAAATTCCCAACATACTCTGAACCTGAGAAAAAAAATTCTAGACTTTTTTAAAAATTACTTTTTAAATAATTGCCAAGACTGGAATCAAAGATGAATGAAAGACACAACAGTTTTGCTCTGATTTTGTGGTGCATGTTCTTTGTTCTTTGATTTTGTATTTTTTGGTTGTTTTACAAATAAAAATTAAACATGAAAAGCACTGTACTTCAAAAAGCCAAAACAACTCAAGAAAAGCTTAATCCAGTTGCATTATAAACATGTAATACTTTTCACAACTTAAATTTCAATAGTAAAAATAGTCAATTTTTGTGGGGAGCTGCCCCGGGCATATGGGGGTACTAGAGACTTGAACATAGGTTCTGGACATAGCTCTCTGCTTTCTCACCCTTTAGTTTAATAAAAAGAATTCTGAATGCAGATTCTAGATATAGCTCTCTGCTTTCTCACCCTTCAGTTTAATAAACAGAGATGTGAATGCAGACTTTAGACATAACTAAACAGCTTGGCTGAAAAAATGTTGATGCCTATGTGCAAGATCTTGCAAGGTCTTGATTACTTAGAAGGTCAGTGACTGTGTTTGCAAATACCTGATTTGTGTAACTCCCTCCTCTGCTTGTGCTTAAATACTATGCTGGAAATAAACTCGGGGCTGCAGATTCAAGTCTCAGACCTCCCAACCCCATCTTTTCTTGTCTGTCTTTTTCTTATCCTCACCCCCTCAATCAGATACTGTTCAATTGCTGGCAGGCTCTGGCAAATTTTATATTGTATTGTGATCACATATCAGAAGAAAAACTCCACTAATACCTTTTTTCAGTTTTTAACCTTTCAAGCAAGAATTAAAGTTGTCAGTTTTTCCAATGGCAGTTTTTGCACACCAGAAGTTAATCATGACTCCAAAGAAGAAACAATTTGGGGTTTTCCTCTCTTCAAAATGTTTATTACATTTTGTATTTCTCAAAGTCATTTGAAACATAGAAAATAATTAATACTGACAAGCCAAGATGGCAGCATAGATAAATACCTGAACTGCTGCCTCGCACAACAATTTCAAAACTACAACTAAAAGACAAAATAGACATCATCCAGAACCTCAGGAAAGCTGGCTGAGTGGAAATTTTACAACTAGAAGGAAAGAGAAAAGCACACTGGGACTCAGAAGAGCTACAGAAGGCAGAGGCACCGAGACCTGTGTGCAGAGAGGACTGGCAACTGAATATGTGGCTGGCTTTCTCAAGCAGGAAGGAGACAAAAGCTCCTGACTGTGCTGAACTCCAGTTCTGGGCGAGACTCTGGGGACCAAGACTCATTTGGGGAGAAACTGGACTGTCTGGCAGCAGGTGAAAGTTGAGGGCGGCTTTCTCTCAGAGGTGCTTGCAGCGATTACTGCAAAACACTGAGACCCAGAGGCCTCTTAGGGCAGGGCTGATGGGAAGCCAATGCTGTCTGCTCTGCCCTGAGACTCCGCCCCATCCAAGCTGAGCACAGAGGCTTTTGCAAGTCTTGTCTCATCAGGGTGTCTCCAGCAGAGAAGTTCTCCCAGTGTAGACACAGCTGATCCTCACAGCCAATTGGCCTTGAGGTCAATTTCTCGCTGTGATACCAACAACAATCAAGGCTTAATTACAACAAGGCTGTTCACACAGTCCACAAAGGGGTGCACCAAGAGAGTCCACTCAGTTAACTGAGGGGGCTAAGCACTGTGCTCTATAGGACATCTAGCACACAAAGCCACTCTATCAACTCAGGGAAGCAGCCAAAATGCAGAGTCAAAGAAACAGGTCACAAATGAAATAAATGGATCTAAGGAAAAGTTAAGGTGAACTGCAGACAAACTATCACCAAACCAGGTAGATTTGATATCGTGAAACTGGGACCTTTTCTGTGCCTTTGATGAGAGTAGTTATAAGGTTTTTCAAAATTTTTCTAGAAACCGTCGATAAATTTAGCGAGACCTTCAAGGATATGAAAAAGGACCAACTAGAAATTAAGCATACACTAACTGAAATAAAAAATATTATACAGCCGAACCTGAGACCTTTCAGTCAGCAGGTTTGGCTCAGTGGATAGAGCATTGGCCTGCTGACTGAAGGGTCTCAGGTTCGATTCTGGTCAAGGGCATGTACCTGGGTTTCAGGCATATCCCCAGAAGAGGGTGTGCAGGAGGCAGCTGATCAATGTTTCTCTCTCATCGATGTTTCTAACTCTCTATCCCTCTCCCTTCCTCTCTGTAAAAAAATCAATAAAACATTTTAAATAAATATTATACAGTGATGTCTATAATATAGACGTAAGGGCAGATGGTGGGGTGGGAACCAGATGGAGGGGAGCTATGGGAGAAAAAAAAGAGGAACAATTATAATAATCTGAACAATAAAGCTTTACTAAATTTTAAAAAAGAAAAGAATTATACCCCAATGAATGAAACATTCCAAATGTTGGGGAAATGGCTGCTTAAAAAGAAAAAATCAGTCTACATGTTCAAGATAGAGCAAGAACAATGAGACCTTTTTTCTAAAATATCATTCCACCAAGTTGGAAGTGAAGGACTAAAAAGTGAGGTGAGGAGAGGATAGGGGAGAAAGTAAACCATTAACATAAAAAATAAAACTGTAAAAACTTAAAGCACTTTATAGGGGGTCATGGTCATACTGTAAGATACCTAAGGGTGGTTGAAGAAATTTCACTATTCTGCAAGAGCAGGGTTTGTACTTCTGCATGAAGTACTCAAGGTAATGGAAAGTGAGGATCTGAGACCAAGATTACTAATCTAGCAATGCTATCACGCAAAATAGATGGCCAAATAAAGAGCTTCCCAGACGGGGGGAAAAAAAAGGCTAAAGGAGTTCATCACCACCAAGCTAACATTATAAGACATGCTAAAGTGATTGCTGAGAATAGAGAAAAGAAACCTAGTTGTACACAATTAATTAAAATGGCTATAAATAAGTGCCTCTCAATAATAACCCTACATGTAAATGGATTAAATGCTCCAATCAAAGGTGTAGAGTAGCTGGATGGATACAAAAACATGACCCAACTATATGCTGTCTACAGCAGTCACTAGCCAGTGGTCCGTGAAGTCCAGAAGGTTGGCAATCACCGGTTTAAGGAAACCTTTGGAGCAGCAGTCGCCAACTGATGGTCCACAGACCACTGTGAGGTGGAAAGGTTGGTGACCACTGGATTCTACAAGACACCCACCTCAAAACAAAAGACACACAGGATGAAAGTTAAGGGATGGAATAGAATTTCCATGCAAATTAAAGGAAAAAAAAGCTGGAGTAGCAATACTCATATCCAACAAAATAGACTTTAAGGGTATCATGCAGAGAAACCAACATGGCAGCATAGGTGAATACCTAAACTTCTGCCTCACACAACAATTTCAAAACAACTAAAAGACAGAACGGAAATCATCCATCCTCAGGAAAGCTGGCTGAGTGGAAATTCTATAACTAGAAGGAAAGAGAGGGGCTCACGGAGAGTCAGAGAAGCTGCAAAGAGTTGAGGTACAGAGACATGCACGTAGAGAGGATGGGCAGCAGAAAGCCTGGCTGGCTTCCTCTAGTGGGAGGAAGACGTAAACTCCCAACTGCACTGAACCCCAGTTCCAACTTCACTGAACCCCAATTCCGGGCAAGACTCATATGAGGAGAGTCTGGACTGTTGTGAAAAGGGATGAGTGCACAGAAACCAAGGAGAGCTGCGAAATACAGAGGTCTGGAGGCACATGAGTGCATATAGAGAGGACTGACTGCTTATTGTGCTGCTGGCTTTCTCT
>PVJN01046291.1:0-16498 GCA_004026805.1 Lasiurus borealis
AAAGTTCATGCGGTCCCTTCTGTTATTCTTAACCCATTATCACTGCCATGTGCCATCACCTTGAGTGATTTCTTTGAGAAAAAGAACTATAGCTTTGTATTCTTGACTTCTCCTCTATTGAGTACTCTGCATACACCATTGTCCTTGAAATAACCTGTATCATTCCACCCTGGAGGTCATGGGCTCTCAAACCCCACTTTATAACTGCTCTTTCCCTTTGAGCTCTTCCCTTCACTGCACTTGACTTAGTCTTCCAGTCCCTTTCCGCCCCCCATGTTCTTCCAGTCTATCACTTCCTGAAATCACTTTCTTTCTACACAGACTAGGATCATTCACTTTATCAGTTAGGTCCCCATGTCCAACCTAGATTACTGCACCGCCTTTCTGCTTATCTCATCATCACTGTGAATTCTCTCCATCCAGTCCATCTTCCACATTGTCGATGAATGATTCTTGGAGATGAAAGAGCTGACCTGAGCAATCTGCTCCAGGCACATACCTCTGTATGATCTTGAGTCTGACCATGTGCTGGCTTTCCTTGGCAGGCCTCACAGGAGAAGCTGCCCTCCCCACATGGGACTAGGTGCACAGCCAGTGTCCTGCATTCTGGTTTTCTGTAGGGATTGCAAGGACTCAGAACATCCCACTTGGCCAGCCATACTCGAATGCACACTGTATTCCTAGCCCAGCGCTTTCACTTAAAGGCCCTTTGTTGAGACGTTTTCCTCCCCTCTGACTCAGAACTTTCCATTCTTAGCCTTCCCTCTTCCCCTCCCGCTTGTCCTCAAGTCCATCAGAATGGCAGAGCCTTTTCCCAGAAATCCTCAGCAGTTGGACAATTTCCTCCACCTGCATTACATGTCACCTGACCCTAGCTCAATGCTGTTCTGTAGGGGGAAAATGAAACAAGGGGAAAAACATCCTTATTATCCACTTGTTTACACTGTGCAGTAAGTGAGTAAAGGCTTGATTATTACTTTCAGTTTGTCTCATCCTCCTGATCACTAGACACCTGGCAACTCAACAGAGCTATGTTGCTCCCCTTAATATGACTCTCCATCACCTATATCAAAACTCCATTGTATTCCACACAAGATCCCTCATGGTATTTCATGTTACTGTGTTTTTATTCTCCTTTTCAACACTATCTTCTTTGCATTTTAAGTTATCCAACCAAAATTATATTTCTGAATACAGCATGTGGTTATATATTTGTGACCCTTCACATTCTGTTCTTTCTGTCTGGAAATTTTTTCTCCCCTTGTCTGCTTAGCAGACTCCTATTTATATATTTAAACTCTGCTCACATTTTACCTCCATGTGAAATATTTTTTAAAATATATTTTTATTGACTCAGAGAGAGAGAGAGAGAGAGAGAGAGAGAGAAAGAGAGAGAGAGAAACATCAATGATGAGAGAGACTCATTGATTGTCTGCCTCCTGCATTCCCCACACTGGGGATAGAGCCCACAACCCGGGCATATGCTCTGACCTGGAATTGAACCATGACCTCCTGGGTCATAGGTCAACATTCAACCACTAAGCCACGCCAGCCGAGTTCCATGTGAAATACTCATGACCTCTTTCCAGTTTTATGTCCTCAATGACCTTTATATCTTATTTATCCTTCACTCTCACACTTCTGATACTCTATGGTAGTTATTTGTTTATCCTATCTAATAAAAGAGTAATACGCAGATTGACCATCACTCCAACACACAAGATGGTCAAAAGATCCTGCCCCCATGTGGACATAGATGGCACCAGAAGAAGGCCAGCAGGGCAGGGCAGTTGGGAGGGACCAGGCCTGCAAGGGAGGACAGTTTGGGGTGATCAAGCCTGCAGGTGTGGGCAGTTAGGGGTAACTAGGCCAGCAGAGGAGAGAAGTTGGGGGTGACCGGGCCTGCAGGGAAGGACAGTTGGAGGGGACCCAGGCCTACAGGGGAGGGCAGTTAGGGGTGACCAGGTCTGAAGGGGAGGGCAATTAGGGTTGACCAGGCCCACAGGAAAGGGCGGTTAGGGGCAAACAGACTGGCAGGAGAACAGTTAGGCATCATTTAGGCTGGCAGGGAAGTGGTTAGGAGGTGATCAGGTTGGCAGGCAGAAGCAGTTAGGGGCAGTCAGGAAGACAAGCAGGTGAGCAGTTGGGAGCCAGCAGTCCTGGATTGTGAGAGGGATGTCCGACTGTCCCAGATTGGAGAGGGAGCAGGTTGGGCTGAAGGACACACCCCCTCCTCCTCATACACAAATTTTGTGCACCAAGCCTCTAGTGTACTTATAATTTTGTCTACATAAGTAAACTAGGTGCTTCTTGAAATGAATGACTATATTTTAAGTTATTTTTACATTAATGACTTTTTAAATATATATATTTTATTGATTTTTTACAGAGAGGAAGGGAGAGGGATAAAAAGTTAGAAACATGGATGAGAGAGAGACATCGATCAGCTGCCTCCTGCACACCCCCTAATGGAGATGTGTCCGCAACCAAGGTACATGCCCTTGACCAGAATCAAACCTGGGATCTTTCAGTCTGTAGGCGTTGCTCTATCCACTGAGCCAAACCATTGTTGACTACATTAATGACTCTTAATGCAGTATGTGCACATAGGAAATACCCTGCAAATGTTTGCTAAGCTGAATGTGTGTGTGTGGTTTGTTTTTTTTTTGTGTGTGTGTGTGTGTAATGTGTGTTTTCCAGATATTTTTCTGTTTGAAAGAAGACAGTTTTGAAAGCATTTCTGACTATTAGATACATATTTGCCAAAATATTTCTGGGATATATGAGAACTTTTGTGGCGTATAGATGAGGTCTTTGAGTGTTCTTGCCATTTTAAAAAATTTACACAGCCAAAACTGGTTTGGCTGAGTGGATAGAGTGTCTGTCCGTGGACTGAAAGGTACCAGGTTCAATTCCGGTCAAGGGCATGTACCTTGGTTGCAGACACATCCCCAGTACTGGGTGTTCAGGAGGCAGCTGATTGATGTCTCTCTTTCACCCATGTTTCTAACTCTCTTTACAAAGAGGTCCCTTCCTCTTTGTAAAAAAAATCAATAAAATATATTTAAAAAATAAAAATGTACACATAAAATTCATTTAATAATGAGCCTTGAGAAGGCAAGCTATAAAATAAGTGGAAATCCTGACACTTTTAAGAATATTCTGTACCATTTAATTAATAGATCTTGTGCTGCATAAATTTGCCGTCAACACTGAGGTTTTAGGAATAAAGTCTTTCAGGGTCCAAATGGATTTCCTTTTCCTCTGCAATGTATGTGACTTTCTTAAAATTACAGAATATTTTTATACATGTTAGTTCATGTATGTGTGTCAGCCATTTTAACCTTTTCTCAAGAGTACTAAATTCACAGTGGTAATAAAAATACTCTGTGTTAACTTGGCATTCTTTTAAAGACCTCCAAATACTTTACATATTTTAAGAATCTGACAATTTTTTATACCTGTGAGTTGGTGTATATCAACTGGAACTTTAAAAGTAATAATAACCTCTAATTCAGCAAGCTTACCTGATTATCAGTGATATTTCAAAGTACTGTGTATGTGTGCATGTTAGTATGTGAAAATGTTCCATTTGATAGGAAAATATCATTTAATTATAGTAAATTTCTCATAAGCTCCATTGACATTTTATTAAAATATAAAACCCATAACCTATTTCCAAGTGTTATAGTTGTTTTTATAAAGTGATAATTATATTTACTAGACCTGGCTGCTTTACAAAGCATAAGGCATCTATCTATTTATAAAGCACATTCCCTTTCATTCTAATCTCTTTTCGTGATATAATGATTTCCTTCTTAAACAATGGTTGAGATCCTTTAAGGTTACTCTCCTAATGATAGAGAAGAGTGGGATAGGCCTGCTGTTAACTATGACTCGAAAGCAATTTGATATTCTGAAAGTAAATACATATTATGGTGTCTCATAAGCAATTTGATATCCTTGTATGTAAGTGTAGATGGAGATAGTGTCTAAGCAATCCATTAGTGTGCATCGGGTTGTATGAAAGAAGAGATAGCCCATGCCCTACTGCCAGTGCCTCTCCACAGCCCCAAACCCTGCCAGCAAGTGGCTAGTGAACACGAGTTGTGGAGAAGGGAGAGTGTAGCTTGACAGTTTCAAATGTAAATATCTTTATTGGAAAAAAGGAAATTATATTTATGGTAGTAGTATTTAATTCATTGCTGTGTAGGTAGTTTTTGATCATCAAAACTACCTGGTTTTGCCCTAGCCAGCTTGGCTCAGTAGATAGAGCGTCAGCCTGCGGACTGAGGGGTCCTGGGTTCGATTCCGGCCAAGGGCACATGCCTAGGTTGTGGGCTCGATCCTCAGTGGGGGGCATGCAGGAGGCAGCCAATCAATGATTCTCTCTCATCATTGATGTTTCTCTCTCTCCTCCCTTCCTCTCTGAAATTAATAAAGAAATATATATATGTTTTAAAAACTACCTGGTTTTATTGTTAAATGAAATTATCTGTTTCTCAAACATTTAATACCTGCTGCTCCCCTGTATTGTATTCCTATAGCTTTGAAGTGCCCCTGTTGCATATTCCAATTAACCCTCATGAACAGTCCTGTGACTCTTACTTTGATATAGACCTCTGGGCAGGATTGGAAAGAAGTATGTATGAGCCAGAGAATAAGATTTAGAGTGGGTGTGAGGGGGAGAAGAGGGTTCACAAGTGAATATGTGTGTGTCGGTCTCTCTATCTGTCTCACACACACACATAAATAGGAATGGGATGGGAAGAGAGAAGGTATCATGTTAAATTTAGGTATGACATAAAGGGAAGTCTGAAATGGGAGAAGATAAGATGTCATAGAAATGTTAAACACTAAAAAATAATTTTAAGACTAGGAAGTGAGTTGATTTTATTCCGTTATGTTCCTACATGATCTAATCATCATTGCCACCATGTTGAAAATGTCTGGTGTGCTTGCCCCAACCCAATTTTTCAGTAAATTCATTGTTTCACATTCTACTATATTTACTTTATTTACCACTTGATGTATCAGAGAAGAACACTGTTTAGAAGAATCTTTGTTTTAAAAGAAAACTTCTTTTTCCCTTAAGTAAATAAGTATTTACCCATTTATTTTATATTTTAAATAGTTACATTAACACTGGTCATTTTTAAAAGCCCCTTTATTGTTGGTGAATCCTATTCTTCCAATCATTATTCATGTGGCCTAAGTCAAATAGCCTTTTCTAGATTTCTTTCACTAAATTTTTGTTTACTTATTTTTTAAAAAGGAGAAGGGGTAATGAAACATGCTAAGGTTCCTTCTAGTTACATTGTCTACAGAAAGAATAATTCATGTGACTAAATCTTTGTTCTATTTATTCAATAAGCTTTTCCTCACTTTTGTACCAATCTGGTTATATAAGCAAAATGTATACAGATAAACATTTTAACTGCATGCCCAGTAAAATTTGTTATGAAATTATTATATTATGTTATAAATTTGAGTTGGATTTTATAGACAAGCAATTCAATGTTGTTAATATTGAACTGTAGCATTCAATATTGACATTACTACTATATGTCAGTATAAACTAAAAATTCTGTATTTTAAAATCTAATGGTAAAAATTCCTGTAAAGAAGCAATTCCTAATACAATACTATTACTCACATATGAATAAACAATAAAAATAATTGAACACAACATATGCTCATATAGCAATTGCAATAAGAATGCAATATTAGAAGATATGTGAAATAGATTTTCAAACTCATAATTTTTGTTTTGACTTTTCATAACTCACATTTCAAATTTTCTGAAAAGTCTTTTTCCTCACTTCCCTCATGTAGAAAATGCCTACTTATGCTGAAGATCTAACTCAAATGTTCATGCTTTTTCTGATCATGTACTCAAAGTGATGAAAATGTTCTCTTCCCTTTCACTTTCTCACATCATACATTTAAACAACCCCAGAACTAAGGTAGACTATTCCAGACATTTTGATCTTTGAAGGATAAGATGTCTAATATAGTTAAGCCATCTTGGATTTCTTCAGAGACAGGCTCCACAGGTGTGGATTGTCATTTCTGATTATCTGATTATAATGATCTTTGATCGCCTCTCAAGTGTGACTGCACCTGTGGTGCTTAATTAGTTTCTTGTTGACATCTTAAATTTCTCCTATAAATTGTCTTATTCACCTTTTAATTATAGTTTTTCATTGCTTTCTTCAGGGCTCAGCTGAAAGAACATCTCATCCTTTTATATTTATCACACTCTTTAAAATCATGTTTCCCTATTTATTTCCTTTCTAGTGTCCATCACAGTCTGTAGTTGTCTTGTTGCTTTCTTTTTTTAGTCGTTAATATCTTCCATTGGAATATAATCTCACTGAGAGCAGAAACCTTCTTTCTTTTATTTATTGCTATATCCCATTGTAATAGGGCCTTTGTAAATATTTGGTTAGGGTTGAATGAATTAGCGCAGTGGTCGGCAAACCTCAGCTTGAGAGCCACATGTGGCTCTTTGGCCCTTTGAGCGTGGCTCTTCCACAAAATACCACGTGCAGGCATGCATATTAGTGCGAGTGAAACTTTGTGGCCCATGTGCAGAAATTGGTTTTCAGGTTTCAAAAGAAATTTCAATCGTTTTACTGTTGATATTTGGCCCTGTTGACTAATGAATTTGCCAACCACTGAATTAGTGAATCTGTAGTTCAGATTTTGTAGATCTGATATATTACCACGAAAATTGAATCTTGGTCTCCTAACACTGTTAGCTATCTCATATTCTCACTGCTTGTACCTCTCTCATGCAGTGGCCTGGCATCTCTTGCTTGGGCTGTGGCAAAGCCTCTTAACCTTATTTCCCTTCTCACAGTCTGTCCTACAGTGTTAGACCCCTGTGTAAAGACATTGTTGGCTTTTTGATACTAATATGTGGAAAGTGTAATAAACCCCTTAGCATGACGTAGGAAACAACGTGCAATTGGGCCACAATCTGACCTCTCCGAGCTCTTTATTCACTGTTCCCCACCACATATGCCCTTCCTCCAGTCCCTGATTTCCTAGGGCCTCTGCAACTACCCGAAATCTCCTTTCCTCTCTTCTCTAGCTGAGAAAATGCCTACTTATTCTGCAGACCTAACTCAAGTGTCCGCTCTTCTGAAATGTTTTTTTCTGATTGCAGTTAATTTCTTTATTCTCTGTGTCCATTGATAGAACATTTTTCTCTGGCTTCTATCACTTATCATGTTGTATTGTAATCAGTGTTTACATCTATCTATCTGACCATGCTTATATTGCCAAGTCATAGAATTAGGCATCCTAGGACAAAATCTCTTGTGTTCTTTTTAGGTATGTTTCCCTTGCTGCTTCCTCAGTTTAGGACAACACTAGGATCATTCATCAGTGAGATGAGGGGTGTGTATGTGTGTTTTTTAATTTAGTAAATATCACATTTGGTTCTCAAGTTGTATGTTCCTAAATGTTTAGCACATTAACATTCAAGAACAAATAGAGCAGAATAGAATCAGCCTCAAGTTCCTTACAGCCAACTCCTATAACATTTATCCTGCTGTTCCAAGTAGGAACCTGAGGAGTAGGGTGTTGAGGTTGAATACTACTCAGTTTTTTACATTTCTAAAGCATTTCCACTTTAAGAAAATTTATGTAGCTCTGGGGGAAAAAAGATCCAAAGCCCCCAGCAATAGCTCTGAGCTCAGATAATATATTCACATATACAGTTATAAACCCTGAATATGTCTTATTTATTGCTTATATGAACTCTTTCTCTTGATATTCCTATTAAATAGGTAGAATTACCCCTTTCCTCCCATCATTTTGAAAGTATTACAGATGTCTCCTTTATTTAGGGGTTTTCCCCATTGACCCCCCCCCCTATTCTGCATGCCTCCCCTCATTTTGTAGATAGGAAACTGAAGCACAGTTTAACAGCCTGTAATAAATTAGCTGTCCATGGTGATAAAAAGAATTGGGATTAGCACTACTTTTTAATGTTTTAGAAATAGTGACCAACAACAAAATTGGATCTTGAGATGAGAAATAAGGATGTGAAGAGAGGTATCTATAAACCTCAATATGGAAGAAACTGTGAAGGAACTGGGGAATTTTGGTGAAGAATTGTGAGAACGTATTAGCCATATTTCGCTGTAGTATATACATGTGAGTGAAGAAGCACTAGATTTCAAAAATACTAGCATCAGTTGGCAAAATTCATGAATTCATACTACAGTTATTTAGTGTGTCTCCTACATGACACATGCTACTACAAAAATAATAGCTAATACTCATTCTATACTTTGTGTGAAATATTATCCTAAGACTTATATTTAAAAATATATTTTTATTGATTTCAGAGAGGAAGAGAGAGGGAAAGAGAGAGAGAGAGAAAAGCATCAATGATGAGAGAGAATCATCGATTGACTGCCTCCTGTTATGCTCCCACTGGGATTGAGCCTGCAACCCAGGCATGTGCCCTTGACTGGAATCAAACCCAGGACCCTTCAGTCCACAGGCTGACGCTCTATCCACTGAGCCAAACTAGCTAGGACCTATTCTTAGACTTTTAATGAATTTATATGGTTCTCACAACAAGCTGTGCCTTGTGCTATTATTATTTCCATTTTCATTGGGGACATAGTGGTGAACAAGATACTCGAGTAGGAATGACAGTGTAGGAGCAGCATTCCAGCAGCATGAGGAGGGCTGTGGCAAGTGAACGCAGGGTGCCACCAGGGTCTAACCAGGGCATTTTGTTTCCTCTACCAGTACACATGGCTATAGCTATTTAAAATGAACATTTTGCCGATGTCTCAATTTTTTAAATGTTTAAATGATCCTCACATCTCATTAGTCAAATTCTTCTGAATGGTTAAGGTTGCACCCTAAATTTAATAAAATCCTATTTTGGGAGAATGATTTCTAGATGCCCATATTGGAGCCAATTTATTTTTAACTACTTTCTTTGATCAGATCTTGAAATTATGAGGTAAGAAGATGAATTGGAAATATTCATGTTTTATTATGAATTTTCAAAAGGCTATATGAGTATATTTTATACTATATACTCCCACTACAGTGACACTTTATTAAGTGATTTACATATACTATTTCAATTTGTGCTATATAAGAATCATAATATCATGATATAGTCCTTGAGCTCAGTTTATCTTTAATGAGACTGTTGCTAAAATATTTTACTTCAAAGGGAATATTATACATAGGAATATAAAAAAGGATTTTATATAGAGTAATGTCTATTAGGAGAAAAAACAATGTAATTTCTTTGAAAGTATATTAGCATATTTTAATTGAGTAAAAAACTTGGTTCACAGAATTATTGAAACGTTCCTTTTTATACATTTAAAAGTTTCTGAACTTTGCATAGGGGAATACCATTAGATGACAGATAGTTAACAATGTGGAGGAAAATAGTGATCATTAAAATGCTGTAATTAAAATACTAGAGGTTTGGTGCATGGATCCGTGCACTGGTGGGGTCCCTTGGCCTGGCCTGCACCCTATTGCAATCTGGGACCCCTCAGGGGATGTCAGACTGCCCATCTCAGCCCTGGCCCCCGCAGGCCAGGCCAAGGAACCCCACCGATGCAGGAATTTTATGCACTGGGTCTTAAGTATGCATATAAGATCTTTGGTTAATCTCTTCCCATCCTTCCCCCTTTTCCCCTTCCCTCTGAGATTCATTAGTCTGTTCCATGTTTCCATGCCTGTGTGTTGAGCATCTGCCCCCTGGTGATCAGTATGTGCCATAGCTAATAGTCAAACAGTTGGGCTTTTATCAGCATGTGCCATAGCTAATAGTCAAACAGTTGGGCTTTTATATATATATATATATATATATATATAGATAGATAATTTTTATATGTGAATATATTTGTAAGGGTAGTTTAATTTAAGAAGAGACATGTGAATTAAGATTACTCTGAGCATTTTATATACTTATAATTTACAGAGTAGATTTAATTTCTTTATTTTTAACATGCCAGGAACTGAAAATGTTGCATGAAGCAGTTCTAATTGTTACCTTGATACTGGTTATGTTAGAAATGGGGAGAGTTAATTGCCATGTGGGTGCTCTCAGAACTTTTTCACCATATTCCAAGTACAGGTTGGCAACTGTTATTACATTTGTGCAAGTAAAAAATGTTTATTCAGAAGCTAGAATATAATTTACAGAAACTTATTTCTAAAATTAGAAAAATCTGTAATTTTATTTCAAACTAGAGGCCTGGTGCATGAAAATCGTCCACTTTGGGGAGGGGTCCCTCTGCCACACCTGTGCCCTCTCATAGTCCAGAAGCCCTTGGGAGATGTCCAACTAATGGCTCAGGCCCTCCTTAGCACTGCCATGGAGGCAGGAGAGGCTCTCACCACCACTGCTGTGCTTGTCTGTTGTAAGCCCAGCTTCTGGCTGAGTGGTGCTCACACTGTGGGAACAAACTGACCACCAGAGGGCAGCTCCTGCATTGAGCATCTGCCCCCTGGTGGTCAGTGCATATCATAGCTGCTGGTCTATTTGCATATTAGCTTTTTATAGTATAGGATATCTCATTTGTGTTTTTTTTGGTTTTTTTTTGCTAACAAGAAAAAAAAACAGAGTACCCCAAAGACAAAGAAGAATGAACTCATATTTATAGGCTTGTTGAGTTATAGTATTTATAGATTCTTAACTGTATTATATTAATTTATTGCTGAATCCAAACTTTATTTTATAAAGAAGCTAGAGAGAGATCTTATTTGGTAAAAAGAATGCAATGTTTTTGTGATGGAGTAAAAATGTTCCTCATAGATATTCATTGGCTTATAAAGTTAATACCTACTATATGCTTACCATGAGCCAGGCTGCATGTTGTATTTCTCCTGTATTATTTTATGTACTATTAACAGAATCTAAAGGTAGTTATCAGATGAAAACATCAAACTGAGGATTTTTTTAACAGTTTAATAACTTGTTCCAAGTCACACAGCTAGGAAGTATCTGAGTTACAATTTATGTTACTGTTCAGAAAAATAAACATGAAATTCTTGGACTGCTCATTGAAAGTATCTTCTGTGTTATAAAGAACAGATAGTGTTTCTTAGTAGCAGAGATTTAGAGATTTTATCACAGCACAAGTAAAGGTGAAAGTGTGTAGATGCATAACAGTGAGACCATCCTGACTACATTTAGTCAGGAATGTGTTGGAGAATAGTACCAAGTAAGGCTGGATGAAAAAGAAGCCATGTTTCTTCTATTCCAACAGAGTACCCCAAAGACAAAGAAGAATGAACTCATATTTCTAGGCTAAGAGGACATACTAAATCTAACTGTTTCCATTGCAAGTGACAGTCCACTCGAATTAGCATTGGTAGAGTGGGCCGTGTTTATTGGCTCCCATAAGTGGGAAGTTTAAGGCTACGTTAGCTTTAGGCATAGCTGGATCCAATACTTCAAACCCTGTGATCAGGACTGGCTTTCTTTCTCTATCCCCAGGACAGGCCCTTAGGTAAAGGCAGGTAAGATGATAGTGTGCCACCCAAATCTCAGATGTCCTCAGTTCATTAACTACAGCAGAAAGTTTTTTCTGTTAACTGGGGCAGATAAGGAGCTATATGCCCACTCAGGAACCAGTCACTGTGACTTAGGAGATGGTATCCTCATCCCTGAGTAGGTGACAAGGTGCTAAGCATGGCTCAGCCCTACTCAAACTGTAGTGGATGCATTCCCTACAGAGAGAAGAATCTTTATAAAAGGAAGGGAGAGAAAGGGTTTCTAGACAAAAACAATGAATGCCCACTGACACATATATAGTACATATCCTATAGTTCAGAGGAAAATTAGGGTATGCATGTTTTGGAAGTTCCTTTTCCCCAGAGGATGCAAATGCAAGGTTCTGCTGTGTTTAATTTATTATATTTTAAATACAACACTGTGAGGTAGATGGTGGTATCTTACTTTTAAAGGTGGGGAACAGAAGGCCCGAAGAGGGAACTTAAACAAGGCCATGATTCAGGAGTGGCAAGTGTTTTATATAGTCCCAAGCAGGAAACCTGACTTCTTTTTAAAAATAATTATGTAAACACATTCCGAAACAACCAAATATACTTCTTTTCTTTTAACTTCTTTCCTAGGGAGAGAGGCGATAATGCATTATTTATACCACCTTTTCTACAGAGTAATATTATTCTTTCTGAATAAAATTAATACTCCTAGGCATTACTAAGTACACAAAAGCCAATGGTGTTGTTATCATTTTTGTAGATGATTAATCTGAGATGTTGAAAAACTAAAAATAAATGGTTTTATATTAAGTATTCGTTATTTGTATATAAAACAAATTAGGTTACAATTCATTTAAACTTAGTCCAGATGCAATGAGGCAAATATGCTTAGCAAAATATATTAGAGTTGAATTATTGTGAGTAGGAATGTTATAACACAAAATTGTAATTAATATGTGAATATATATTTTAACTATCAAGATTTTTTATTGCAAATGTTGAATTAATGCAGCTTCAAAGGGTATAAACTTCCAGTTATAATATGAATAAGTTTTGGGGACCTAATGTATAGCCTGGTGACTATAGTTAACAATATGATATTACCCTAGAGGCCCAGCATGCATGAAATCGTGTGCTAGTAGCCCGCCCTCTGCCTCTCGTAGCTCTCTGCTGCTAATAGCTTGCGCCCCAGCCGCTGTAAGAGCGCTGCTTGTTTAGTCGTGACAGCATCATGGCATTAGGGCCACAGGCCTTTCATTAATAATAGATACTTGAAAGTTGCAAAGAGAGTAGATCTTAAATGTTCTCACCATTTTTAAAAAAAGATAATTATGTGAGATGATGGAAGTGGAACTAACTTTATTGTGATAGCCATTTTACAATATGTATATGTATCAAATTAAAAATAAATAAAAAATATTTTGTATGTTGCTATGTATTAAATTGTTTGACAAATATATATTAAGCATCAAAAAGTGGCAATGCTTATATTAGCTTCTGAGGACAGAAGTCTGAGTCATGAAGTCTAAAGGAAGGCACAAACAAATGTAAAATTAGTGTTGCTAAGAACTATAGAGGAAAGGTTTATGGTGCTACAAAGTTATATGGCAGGAAGATTTGGCTTGTTCAAGGAGGAAGGAAAGGTTTCCCTAAAGAATTGGTGATTCTGTGGAACATGACACTATCTATATTATCTGCTTCAATAAAGATTTATTTATATTTTATCTGAAGGTATCCATTAGAAATTTTAAGTTGAGAAGGTAGCTTAATGAAATTCTTACGCCAAATATTTTTATTTCAACTGGCAGAATCTTAAGAAGATTCAAGAAATGGAGAAGAGCGATGAATCAAACACAGAACTGGAGGAGCTGAAAAACGCTGACTGGGTAAGAGCTGGGCATTCTCCCTGTTCTGTTTAGTGTTGGAGAAGAAATAGCTAGTTGTTAAGGACTGTAGTATGAATTGATGTTACATGAATTTGAATACCTAGTCTTTCATTTGAGGAAATATCTATTTCCCATTTAATAAAATGACCTGATTATATTAGAATCACCCCAATATCTCTGGGAGTTTTAAAATATTGATCTTTCTGGTTATATTAATACTTTAGCATAATCTTATATGTAAGTCAAACTTTATGCTCTGTTTCAGGATAGGGTATGAAATGATAGTGTAGTATATTAAATTATTTAATGAATAGTTACCTTGGATATGCAGAATGAATAATATGGGGTCTCTGTCTTCATAGAAGACAGATTTCTAGAGCAGATGATGGTGGTGTATTTATGTGACACATTTGAGTGTCTACTGTTTTCCCATCCTGGTACTAGATGCCTGAATTCCTGTTCTCATAGATGACTTAAAGTCAGGCAGGTGTGATGGCCTTGGGGACAGGACAGTGAATGTCACAGAGTTAAATGGAGGTATGTTCAGGTGTCAGTGGGAAAACACATTTTAGGATTCTGACTTTTCAGGTTAAGTACATTGTATAAGTAATGACATTATTAAATGAGGGGATATGAACATCTTGCTTTTGGCCATATTAGATCTGCTTTCTAATTACCTAGAAAGATTAGAATGAAATGAAGAAAGAATGAATGAGAATAGAATGAAGGAGAATCAGAATTTCTTGAGTGGCTGACTCTAAACATCTCAGAATATTCCTAGTGGAATAAGGGGGGAAGTGATAAAATCTCTGGGTATATATACAGTGACAGTTGTGCATTATCTATACTAATAAAAGGGTAATATGCTAATTAGACCGGGAGACCTTCTGGATGTCCTTCCGGACAAAGCCATGGTGGTGGGGCTGATGCAGAGGCAGTTAAGGCTGATCAGGCCAGGAGGGGAGGAGAGTTGGGGGCGATCAGGCTGACTGGGGCGGGGCAGTTGGGGCCAGCAGGCCAGCAGAGTGTGGGCAGTTGGGGGCGATCAGGCCAGCAGGGGAGCAATTGGGGGAGATCAGGCCAGCAAGGGGGCCAGTTGGGGGTGAGCAGGCTGGCAGGCAGAGTGGTTAGGGGCAATCAGGCAGGCAGGCAGGTGAGCGGTTAGGAGCCAGCGATCCCAGATTATGAGAGAAATGTCTGACTGCCAGTTTAGGGGTCCCAAATTGGAGAGGGTGCAGGCTAGGCTGAGGGACACCACTCCTGTTCATGAATTTTGTGCACCAGGCCACTAGTCTACACACACACACACACACACACACACACACACACACACACACAAAGCCAGTGACCATAATGGCCATAACAACCATAAATACTGTACTCTGATCAGACTCTCCCACCCTGATCAAGAGCTGGCCACTGGCCAAATGCCCCTTCCATTTCTCTTGATCAGCCCATCCCATCACAATAGGCCCACAGTCCTCCTGCTGGCTGCCCACCCCTGATCTCACCCCCCATTCTAATGGGGGCTTGGCTGGCAGGCCAACCTCCTGTAGCCCCTACTCCCAACTGGCCATACCCCCAATGGACTACTACCATACTGATCAGCCTGAAGCCCTTCCCCCCATTGGCCTTGCCCCTGATCTCCCCCCAACCCCAATAGGGGTCGGGGCCATTCCACCAACCTCCTGCAGCCCCTCCTCCCACCCAGCCCCACCCCAGATCAGTCCCTTCACCCCATCAGGGCCAGGGCCAGCTGGCCAACCACCCATGGCTCCTCCCCCAGGCTGCTGGCCCCCAATCGGCACCCTCCACCCCATTCAGGGGTGGGGCCACCTGACCCACTGTCCACAGCCCCTCCCCATGGCTGACCCTGACCCCATTCGGCCCCCCAATCCCAATTAGGAGCAGGGCCCTCTGGCCAATCACCCGCGGCCCTTTCCCCCAGCTGGCCCGGCCCTGATCGGGGACTTGGATCAGGGATGGGCCAGCCAGTCAATCTCTAGTCATCTCCTCCTCCCAAGATGACCAGCCCCAATTGGGGGCGGGCCAGCCGGACCCACATGAATTTGTGCACTAGGCCACTAGTACTCTATAATAACTATGACTTTAATTTCTGAAAAGTAATTTGTAAAATTTTTGTCAAACAATAATACATAAAGAACTGGCTAAATTATACATAAATTATAACAAAAGCTATGTGAATGATCATCCCCTAATTTATCTATTTTGAGAATTCAAGGTTTCATATGTTATGTTTTCTTAAAGCCTGAGGAGATCAGAGTAGACCTCTCATATTTTTAAAAGATGAGATGAAGATGGTACTTGAACTGGATCTTAAAGGAATAAGTAAGAAAAGTAAAGAAGGTGGGACAAGAGTATTTCCAAAGAGAAAGCTAACTATTTTAGGGATGTATTAGAATATTTTAATGGCAGAATCTAAAAATCTATTTTAAAAAAATATTTTAGAAGCTGTACTGATGGGTATACCTCAATATTAAGTACCTCAAATTCTTTTTGGAATAAGAAATGGTATGCATTTTATTTTTGCTTTTTAATCACAAATTGTTTTGGGGGACATTTTTGAGAAATTTAGAGTTATCTTTATAGACAATTCTTAAATTATACCACTTGAGTTAAAATATATTTAAGTAGCTATTTGAGATACTTATTAATTTTAACTAACTATAATATTTCAGTTAAATATCATATTGATTTATTTTTCAATGAAGTAGAAACTATGACACCATAGCTTATAAAGTGGGAAAACAAAAGGGTTAAATTATAATACACATATTTAATATATTTTATCCTATCTAATAAAAGAGTAATGTGCAAATTGACTGTCACTCTAAGACACAAGATGGCTGCAGGAGAGGGCAGCTAGGGGTGATCAGGCCAGCAGAGGAGGGCAGTTAGGGGTGACCAGGCCAGCAGAGGAGGGCAGTTGGGGGAGACTAGGCCAGCAAGGGAGGGCAGTTGGGCAGACCTAGGCCTGCAGGGGAGGGCAGTTGGGGGCAACCATATCTGGAGAGAAGGCAGTTGTGGGTGATCAGGCAAGCAAGGAGAGCAGTTAGGGGTGACTGGGCTGGCAGAGGAAGGCA
>PVJN01046292.1:0-16537 GCA_004026805.1 Lasiurus borealis
CCTTCATTCCCAGAGAATGGAATCCTGCTTAATGAAGGTGGCAAACGTGTAAGTCAAGAGCCACAAAATCACACCCCCAGCTAGTAGGCACACTATAGTCACCTGTGCACAACATAGACATCTCACTTACCATGTACCAGTATCTCCAGCCCTTCAGTAAATGGATAGGTAATAACTAATGCAGTGGCATCATTTAGAAGCTCAAAATAAGGTAGTACTTTGAAATACAGTTAATTCTCTTTTTCCTTTATTATATTTGTAAAGCAAAATTCTCAAACTCTGTAAATCAGGTGTTCCAGGAGTGGTTCATATAATCTCTAAATATTAAAGTACAACAATGAGAAATCAATTTTTCAGCAATCAGATTAGCAACATCTCCCATCATTATTATCCAGTGTGGGTAAGGTCAATATCCTGTGGATAGTGAGGAAGGCTTTTTGCAATATTTAGCAAATTTAAAGTAAACAGCCCCTGGAGCCAGCAATCCTCTCATAATAAATATTCTGCAGTACTAGTGCAAAGATAATGTACACAAATATTCATGGCAGCACTGTTTGGAATAGCAAGAAATTGGAAAATCCAAGCGAATATGCTGGGGATATTGGCTGGCTACACAGAGTAAATACAATAGGAAAAAAATTCTTTATATATTGACAGATAAATATTTGAAAAGTATTAAAGAAAAATATGTTTCTGAACCATTATCCAATTTTTTTAAATAATGAAGAAAATATTACTGTTTATACAGAAAGAGGGACATATACCCAGCCAGCAATGGTAGCTACATATACAGAGTAAAACAAGAAAGGGGTTCACTTTGTACTTTATAATAATTTTTATCATGCTTTATAAGCAAGTAGTACTTTCAGAATGCATGGAAATAAAATGAATTTTCAAAAGAAAGAGTGAACTCAAAAATAAAGTTATTATTTACATGCAGGCATTTAGGAAAATCTTAGTAATCGCCAAAGTTAATTTGTACTGTCTTATATTCTTATAATTACACTTGCAGAATAAAAGCGCTTATGAGATGTTAATAGACACACTTTAGTAAAAGGGATGCACTACCTTCATTAGGCACACTGAGAGAAATTCTATATTTGTAGGCTTATAAATGGAGCTTAGGAGAAATGGGAGGAAAGTGAAAAATGAGATGTTACCAGTACTACTGGCCACCTCCCTCTCTTTTTCCTCCCCCAAATGGTACCAGAGAGGAGCCCAACCCTACACTTGGCCTCTGACTTCAAAGGCACCATCAAGAGAGATAGCAGGTGTACAGAAGAGGAAAACAGAGGAGGTGTGTCCAGAGAGGGTGGGGACAGGGGGATTTTGATGGGAAAGTGGTGATAGCTGGAGAGGAAGAATATTTTAACGATGACTAAATGCTTGTGCAAAGAGGAGAAACACGTAAAATGAGCGGAAAATCAGGAAGAAGTAACAAAACCAAACAGGAATGTTCCTACCAGTGAGGTGCTTAGTTCTCAGGGCCTCCCAGGAGTTGAGAGCTTCCGCAGGCTGCCTACACTGTCTGCATGCTAGCGAGGACCTGCTAAGGTGTTGAGCAAGCCTTAGAGCTCATCAGTGTGGAACGCCTATAATATCCAAAGCAAAGGTCTCATCCCGCTAGACATGGAGTAACGATCGCTTAACTAGTGCATTGTCTAAACAAGCTCGCAAAGAACATTTCTTCCCAAAGGAAGCTAAACTTTTCATTAAATACATATACGTACATATATTTATATGTATGTATGTATGTATATGTACATGTATTTATGTATGTATAGGTAAATATATCTGTATGTACATGTGCAGGTATATGTGTGTACCTG
Organism: Lasiurus borealis; assembly: GCA_004026805.1. Lineage (NCBI taxonomy): Eukaryota > Metazoa > Chordata > Mammalia > Chiroptera > Vespertilionidae > Lasiurus > Lasiurus borealis. Next base: position 1,830 of record PVJN01046292.1, read on the forward strand.
CAGGTAAACATATGTGTTTATGTACGTGTAGGTGAATGTATATGCACACGTTTATGTAGTTTTTCCCTAAAACATCCCGGCGGGGTCACCGGAAGACGCCCACTCGCAAAATGTCTGTCAAAGCGTTCAGGGACACTGAGCCTTGGGGTGATGCTCCAGGACCAAGCCCCCGCCCACAACCTGCACGTCCGCAGGCACCGCAGCCCCCGCCTGGCCAGGCCGCCGCTCCATCCACCACGGCCCCGGGGGCCTGGCGGCACGTGACCCGGCCGGACCCCGAGCTGCCTCTGGGCCGCATACATTCCCCCTGTCCTTTCCCGGCCCGGCCCGGGCTGCCTGCGCCCGGCTCCCCGCCGCCAGCCTCTGCCTCTGCCCCTGCGCCGGCTGCGGGCGGCCTCGGGGGAGGCTTCCAAACGCGGGGCCTCCTCCGCCCGCAGCCCGAGGGGCGCCGGGATTGGCGGCGCGCGGCGCGCGGTGAAACTTACCTGCGCGGAGCCGTCGCGTCGCACTCAGCTGCGCGGCGGCCGCCGCATCGCCTCCCGCAGGTCCCCCACCCGCCCCGCAGCCGCGTCCGGGCCGCACTTGTCCGAGTCTGGGAAGTTGGCGAAGGCGCGGGGCGGGGGTGGGGCCGCGCGGGGGGGGGGGGGGGGGGGGGGGGGGGGGGGGGGGGGGGGGGGGGGGGGGGGGGGGGGGGGGGGGGGGGGGGAGAGGCGCCCTGGCCCCGCGGCTGTGCGTGTGCGTGTGTGTGTGTGTGTGTGTGTGTGTGTGTGTGTGTGCGTGTGTGTGTGTGTGTGCGCGTGTTGTCCCCGCTCCCGCACGGACCTCAGGCCATATGCCGGGAGGATATTAGGGGCGCTGGATGGCGACGAGACAGCGGCCGGACTCCCACAGCCCGATCGATTGCCTGAGCAAACTGAAACGTGGGTGGGGATGTTAAACAGTAACCAGTGGCCTCGGGGAGAACTGAAAGCGGCCGCGCCGCGCTCCCTCCCAGCTCCGAGCGCCGGGCGGCCGGCGAGTCCCAGCCGGACCCCCTCGGGGAGGCCGCCGGGCCACACGGGCCACGCCGCCCGCCTCGCGCCCGCCGCCAGCGCGAGGGCCCCGCGGGCGGCCCAGGGGCCGGAGCCCCGCGCCCGGGGGGCCCGCCCGGTGCCGCCCGGCCTGAGGCCCAGCGAGGTCTCGGGAGACCCGGGCACGCGCCCGCCTCACACTCACACCCCCGCCCGCCCCGCGCCGGTCGCGCCTCGGCTGAGCGGCGTGCACCCCGGAGCGGCGCGCGGCGGCGGGGGGAGGCCGGCCCGCCCCAGAGGCAGATTTAACTCGGGGCCAATGAGGGCCGGGGAAGGGCCGGAAGTGTTTAAAGGGCAAGAGGCCGGTTCCCAGGGCCAGCTGTGCGGCCGCAGCGCGGGGAGCAGCGCCGCCGTCCCCACCTCCGCACCTGCGCCGCGCTCCCGCCCGCCCTGCCGCCGGGACCGCCCCGCGAGGCCAGAGCCCGGAGCCAGCGGGCGAGGGTTCCGGGCCGGGCCACGCGGCCACCTGTGGCTTCGGTCCTCCGGCGCCGCCGACGTTCGCCCCCGCGGGGGGCTTCCCGGCTCGCGCCCTCCTCGCGCCCCGGCCCGGCCTCTTCCCCGCTTTACGCTCCGAGAAGCGGTGCCCAGACCCGGGAGGCGCGGGCACCGGGGTCAGGCTTTTGTGTGTGAGCCACGCCGCGTCGCCGGGCTGTGGCGCCTAAAAACACCTTCCCAAGTGAAGCTCCTGGTTTCAGGAATGAATGACTTCGGGTCAAACAAGTAATTATCCTCATGAGATAAATAGTTATTTAATCCCCGAGAATTTTCCTTTCCGACCTGGGGGTTGGCGGTTATTTTCAGACCTTAATAGCAATGCCAGGGACATCAAAGGCGTAGGAGTGCGTGTGTGTGTGCGTGCGTGTGTGTGTGTGCGTGTGTGTGTTCTCCCCTTTTAGATCCTTTTACTAAAAGTTGGTTTCCTCCTAATGAATCTCTTGCAGAAATGTTCTTTTAAAAACAAGCAGTAGGCTGTTTTAGAAATCAGAACAAAGGGGAGAGATCCTGCACTGTTTTCTTCAAGGGGACCTTCTGGAGCAAAACACACCCCCGGCCTTCCCGGCCCAAACAGTGTCGGGGAGCGGCTCCGTCCCCGGGAAACCACCCAGCGGAGGCCGAGGCGGAAAAGGAACCACCTCCAGTTCATGATGCAAATCTCCCGCAGGTGCGCTGCTTGTAGATCACCTGTGGGCATGTCGTGCAAACTATCCCCAGCGACACGGGGAGTGAGGGCTGTCTCACTATGTGCCCACATAGTCACTATTTAATTCCCACGCAACGCGGGAAGTCTCAAGACAGAACCTCTCCATCCCCCATTCACGGGAGCTTGGATGCCATGGGACACCTGTTTCCACCAGAGAAACCATATTTCACGCCCACAGTTTCTTCCTCGGTGGGTTCTGAGTGTTCGGTGGGTGTGGGTGCCCAACTCAACACGGGGGGGGCGGTGGGGGCGCTGACCACCAAGGAAATGACGGCCACACGTGGTGTTCAGGATTCTTTCGGCACCACAGGTAGAAGCTCTGCCAGAGGGTTTTACCAACGCAAGGGTTTTGGCTAAGGACAGCAGCACCTTCGTGGCCCTATACCCCATCCTGCTAAGGCTTAGCTGCACTGCCTTTGTCTAATTTAGAAAAGCAGGAGTTTGTGGCCCGGAGCAGTCCTGGCGGAGGCGGCGAGAAGGGAGTGGTTTGGGGTGACAGAATAAACAAACAAATAAGGGGCGAGGAGGGGAACCGCCGGCCCCGGGCTGGGCGCTTTCCGCTGGGTCGACCCCTTCCAGCGGACCAAGCTTTGGCGCATCGCTTGTGTTCCACTGGAAACGGACTGACCGGGATCCCTCGTGGCGTGGGTTGATGCTGCCGAGGAGAAAAATGCGCTCCATGGAGAGCTGGTCGTGGTGTACTGGAAGGGGGAGGGGTGAGCATTACGAGAAGGAAAAAGATCAGGATCTTTTTTTTCTTTTTCTTTTAGGGAAAGAGTCTCAGGCACAAAGTTCTGTTCCAATCGTTAGTGCTCGGGGAGGAACTATATGCATATCTATTGATGCCACATCTGATCTTTGAGCCTAAACAAAATTCGGCAATAAAACCCCCGTGACTTCCCTTTTCTGTTAAATGTCGTATGTAGCCTATGCTTTTCCTTTCCGCCTCCATCACCTATTTGACACCTTTTTCTCTCTCTCCTTCTCAGCGCCACCAGAGGAGCACGGGGTTTTCCCACCAGTAGTTCTGATCCTATCGATTAAAAACGGGGGCGCGAGGCGGGGCGCTCAGGTGGGGCGGGCGCGGGACTTGCAGGGAAAGGGTCTTCCTGACACCAGCATGCAGACCCTGTTTCCGAGGTCGCCCTGCACAGAGACCCATCACAGAATGCGACCGGGACGTGTCCTCTGCCTGCCGCGGCGCTCCACCTCTGCTGACCCGGTGCAGCCCCGGGTCCTTGGCGCGGCGGTCGCGCCCGCAGTGGATCCGGCTCCCGCTGGGCGCGGGCGCGACCCGTGGGAACGGCCACTCTACCCTTACGCACCTTTACTCTCAGGAGAAAATCCTCATACAGTTCTTCACCCGCCGGTCCTTTCTGGTTTGGGTACAGCCCAGCGACCCCTTCCAAGCCACTGGTTTGTAAAGGACCTCAGGCGGGGAGGCGCGCAGGTGAAATGGAAAGTCGGATGCTAAGTGCATCCCCCTAAACACGACCGTTGGGCCTGTGGTTGACCCCGGGGCGAAACGACGGGTAAAGCAGCCTCCACCAGAATTTTCCAAACTCCCTGGAGGCCACTGAATGTTTAATGCATCAGAATGGAGGCCGGCATTCGGGTCACCAGGACGGGGAGGGGGGAAGGGCTCAGTCAGCAGGGTGGTGCGGGGGTGGGGGCGAGAACAGCCTGACGCTATCCAGGCCCGGGGAGCAAGGGCCTTTTTCTCCCGCCGCCTACCACTACACCGCGCCCACGTCTCTTTCTAGGGTAGCACAGTCCTTTTGGTCCCTAGCGCTGCCCAAAGAGGGGACACAGATTATCAGGGTACAAAGCCGCAGGCTTCGACCCCTGGAAAGAGGGACACCCACAGCTGCTGCATCTCCTCTGGCCCCCCTCAAGGCCTCCAGCGAGGTCTGCCCCCCTCCTCCACCTCCACCCCAGGGATCTGATTCTCTGTCTGCTATTTGATGTGTCTCACCTTCAACATGGTCAAACAAATCAGCAGAACAGGCAGATGGAATAGCAGGGGGGATTGACTAAGGTCCCTGCAGCATCAACACCCTGTAGCTTCTAAAAAGCAACCTCCACACCTTGGCGGGCCCTTCTGAGGAGTTGGCGCTTAAAAACATTTGTGAAAAGCCACGGGCATGGCCTCCAGGACTAAGCACCCTGATTGGCCACACATTGACACAGGTAACTATTAGTCTTTATTTCATTCTCAAGTCACAGATCAGAAGCTCCCAGAGGAAACCCATGTGAATAAGGCCACAGAGATGTCCCCAGATTACATAGCCTGGTAATATAAATGTAAAGCTTAGACTTCAGATTGAGCGTCTACATTGAAACTGCTTTGCATATGTTATGCACAGGCTGAGACTGAAAACGGTACATTCAACACTTCTCAATGCCAATGTCAGGTTTCTGTGCCAGAAAAGCAAACTGCTAGGCTGGATCTCTTTTCCCCACCCCCTCTCTCTGTCGACTTCCTGCTGGAGTATTGATTGCCAAGGTCTCTGCAGGATTTGCAAACTTTTACAGTCATTTATGGTGCGTGCAATAAAAAAAGAGGCGATATGAGCATGCTCTTTTGAGGTGTAATGCAAAGATGTATTCGGTGCCCTTGGCAACTATCAGTGGCCCCTGTTTGTCTTTGCAGAACACACCTTCTCTCAGTGAACCCCTCTGTAACTAAGACTGACCCTTTTTACATTGCCAGGGATTTAGTCCCTCAATGGAAAGGAATGCATGTTCAAACCAGAAAATTTGGTTATTTCAACCTCATTTCAAACCAGGAAAAAAAAAATTCCTGATCAAAACTATGAAGCAAATAATAATATTTTTTAATGTTTCTTACTTTCTTACTATGTCCTATCATAAAAAGAAACAAAAACAAAAAAAAGGAAATTGAGTTCCAAGTTATAGTGTAATCTCTAAAGGCCCCCTTACATAACACAGAACCAACCAACCTTCCCACCTTGAGAAAATAAAATAATTGAGATTATATAGAGAGAGCACACCATTTTAGAGTATATGGCCCAAAGGGAAAAGAAAAAGATCTTTAATGTTTTACATGAAATAGTTGGCTAGTTAAGTACAGATTTGTTGCTAGCTAGATTTTAGTTTTACAATTTTTCAATAAAGAAAATAAATACGCAAGAGGGCTGTTGTTTTCACTCTGTAATTGTAGACTGAACCTAAACGCATTATTAGTAATCCTATACTCCTTTACCAGTTTTACCAGTTCCTTTTTTTTTTTTAAGGTAATGTGTAGGAGATTGTGGGGGAGAAAGAAAGAGACTCATTTCTAAATTTCCTACTTTGAACCAAATCGGTTTTCTCATCTAGTGTTGCCAATAAAACAGCTGAAACCTAGTTTCTGGAAGGTATTCAGAATCCTGCACCTGCCATCTAGTGGCCATAAGAGAAAGTGACAATTCTAGACATCCTGGACTCTGTCTCTAGCTGTTTTTATATTTATAAACCAGGACAAGTCTAAAAGTTGGGAAAAAATGTAGCTTTAATATTAAAGGAAAGGAAATAAATAATTGTATCAGAAACTTCATAACATAATTATTCAATTGCACCCCAATTTCCTTTTGTTTTGAGTAATCATTAAGGTTATTGATCTTTGCTGAAATAATCCATTTATTATCGTACTCACTTTTCTTCTGCATATTCTCTTCACATAGACTTTATGCTGTTTGTCTTATTTGGGATTAAACTTGTAAGTTTTAGATATAGTTAATATTCATATTAAGAATTTAAAAGGAAACTGTTAAATATCCCCTTCCGTTTGGGATTCTTAAAATATTCACACAAGCCTTTCTACTTTGCAAGAGAGAGAGGAAGAGAGAGAAAAAAGAAAAAAGGGAACAAAGAAAGAAAAGAAAGAGAGAAGATGGAGTTAATTATACACTTGTTTTTGATGCTTGTTATAAGTAATTATACTCCTTCAAAAACTGACTTCATAAAATATCAAAACACAGTAGGTTAAAATAGAGTTAGTTATGGCAACATAAACTGTTTCCTTGAGGTTTACACTGAGCATATATAGAAGGTATGCTGAGTGAAAAAGTCATTAAACGATCTGGACCATATTTTAATAGCTGAGTGACTTTTTTGAGAATGCTCACAATGTGCCAGGGACTGTTTTATGAGCTTTTAATCAGTTGACACATTGGTTCTTACAAAACCTTAGAAGATTTATATTACTTATACTATTTTATAAATGAGGAAGCTGAAGATCAGAATTCTGAAGCTGATAAAAGAGGCAAAAAGAGACGATTGTCATGTGACAAAACAGACATAGAGATACATCCAAAAGAAACATGTGTTTTAATTTTTAAATTTGGTCTGAAAAATATCAAATATCCATAAGAAAAGTATAAAAATCAGCTAAATACCCCTTGTTGTAAAATCAACTGCTAAGAAAAATATATGGTCATAAATAAATGGCATATTCCTTTACCTCATCTGTCTAGTACAGTTTTTGATAGATACCATTGCAAAGTTTTACCATAGACTTGCCCCAGATTCAATGCCCACTTGTACTTTAATTTTAAGTAATGGGGTCACCAATGCTAAGCTAAACCATCCTTGAAAAGCCTTCCAACATTCTACCAAACATTTATCCCTGAATTGAACTGGCCCTAAGCAAAACATGTATGCACTGTAAACCTATTTTCTCTTCTCTAATTATGCAAAATATTCCCCCCTTTTTAGGGCAGCTACTTTATAAATATGAGCTGGTTCGAGAGTTAAGACTCTGAAATCATCACAATGAAATGTATTCAGATCCTCTCCAAACCACTGTATGATAAGAACCAGCTTGCACTTGTAGAAGCATATTGATTATTTCAGAAACTGTAGGGTGACCCTAGGTGAACTGCATTTTTGTTTGTTTCTTTCAATCCACATGTGAAATATTAATTAAGTAGCACTGTATCATGTAGATATGAATTTAAGAGCAGCGAATGTTTTCAAAAGCTGATGGTAGCTGGCTCAGGATTCCTGCTATGGTTTATTCCTTACAAGTGATATCCCTAGTTGTGACTTCCTGATCTCTCACACACCTTCAATCAAGATCAGACCTCAGATCAAAGCTCCAGACTACGGCAGTTGGGCCCTTTGTGTGTTCGTGTCTCTGCCATGATTCCGTGAGAATCTAAGTGTACCGCCCCTCTCAGGAAGAAATATTAACACTCTCACAGGAAGAGGAGATTCAAGTCCCCTTTAAGGTTAATCCCTCCACCTGCGTTCTTGATCCCCCCCTTCCTGCCTAGGCCTGGCCTTGTTCTATCAATTATTTCTTTTTCTTGTATCTTCAAATTCTCCCTTTCTAATGGCTCCTTTCCTGAAGGCTATAAATATGCTTAATTCTTCCTACTAAATTAAAATAAAAAAATTGTTTAAAGAAACAATTTGCTCTTTATACTCCATTCCCTTTAGGTATTTCCCTTAATTCATTCATTCATTCATTCATTTATTGTTTATTTATTTATTGTGTTATTTTTGTCCTTTGCAGCCAAAAATCACTAGTCAGGGTGACTTATAGTCCCTTTAGCAACACCTTCATTCACTCTCCCCCCACTTGAACGTGGCTTCCTCGGCTCCACTCCACTGTTCTTTAGAAGGGCCTTCCTTAGTAGCCTCATGTTCAGTTGTTGTATCAAGTTCACCAGAGTCTATTTCCAACCCTCTAGTAAATATTATTTTATCTGTATTTCTTACGACTTGTCTCCAACCTTCTATACCAATTTCTATTTCCTAAGACTTTCCCTTACATTCCTTTCTTCTCACTTTACATACTCTTCCAGGGTGATACCAGGCACTCTACCGATGTTCCCTACCACAAAATTGATTGTTGAATATTCAAATTATATTCAAACCCAAAACTTTCTCCTAACAATCAGAATTCTAGGAGCTTTGGAGTTTCAGTTAACTTTTAAATAGTGTTGTGGGTTGTTGTTTTTTTCATGTGCACTTCAAGCTCACTGTTTCCAAAAGTCTCCTAAATTATCTTTCTCCCAAACATGTTATTCTTCTGGATCACGGCACCATTATTCACCCAGTTGCCTAAGCCAGCAACATAAATGCCATCAGCGACTCCTCATGTTCCATCACCCAGAGTTAGTATTTCAGCTATCCTTGCCCCGTGGTTTAAAGCAGCAGTTGCCAATCTTTCGGATCTCACAGACCATCAGTGGTCCACAGACCATTCGTTGGTGACCACTGATTTAAAGGTGTTTTTTTCTTTAACTAAGAATCTGTAGGTGAGTCATTCTCACCTGGTAGGGCAGCTAAACACAAGTCAGGGCTCAAGCTGTTTCTATCTTCCTGTTCCTCCATCTTTAGTGTGGGGTACTCTCGGTTCATAATATGCATTCATTTTATCTGCTTTCCAGGCAGGAAGGAGAAGGAAGAGCAAAGGGCCTAAGCATTGTACCCACCATCAGAATGGTCTAAGCATCGTGCCCACCATCAAAATGGTCTAAGCATCGTGCCCACTATCAGAATGGCCTTACTTTAGATTACTTCACTCTTAAACGCCAACCAGACATTCACGTTATGCCTCCTTGGCCAGAATTGATCACCAAGCTACCATTTCCTGCTACACATCACAAGATGGTATCTTTCTGAGCCAAATTTCCCAGCAAAATATATTTGGGGCCTTGTAAATAAGTATGTATTAGTCCATTGGATTTCACTCTGTAACAAGCTGCCTCAGAATGTGGTGGTTTAAGACAACAATAACTACTATGTCTCACAGTTCTTCTGGGGGTCTGTTGGGGCAGTTCTGAGAGGCTCAGCTGAGGCTGGGTGACATGCAGTGGTCCTATGCTCATGTAAAGTAGCCCTCTCTCTCCATGTGACCTCTTGGCCTTTAAGAGCAAGGGCTTCTTCCTGCGGTGGTTTTAGGTTCCCAGAAGCAAAAGAAGGCAAGCCCCAATGTTATAACATTTTTAAACATCTAGTCATATGTTTGTGAACATCCCATCAGTCAAAGCATCCACAGGACCAAGCGAAGATTCAAGGGGTGGCGAGAAATTCTACTTCCTTACATTTTTCAGTGCTCAGGTCTTTCACCTCGGTTAAATTTATTCCTAGATATTTTCTTTTCTTTGGTGCAATTTTAAATGAGATAATTTTCTTAATTTTTCTTTCTACTAGTTCATTGTTCATGTACAGAAATACAACAGAAATACAACAATTTGTATATTGATTTTGTATCTTGCAACTTTACTGTATTCATTACTTTTAATAATTTTTTTAGTGGAACTTTTAGGATTTTCCAAATATAAAATTATATTGTCCTCTAAAAGAGACAGTTTTATTTATTTTCAATTTAGTTGCCTTTTACTTTTTTTGTTTGCCTAATGATTAATGTGACTAGGACTGCCAATATTATATAGAATAAAAGTAACTTATTCTTATCTTCTTAATCTTAGAAGGAAAAGTTTGTTTTTTACCATTGGGTATGATAAAGGGTTTGTCATATATGGCCCTTATGATATTGAGGTTCTTTCCTTCCGTACTTATTTTATTAAGAGTTTTTTAAAATATCATATATGGGTGTTATATCTTGTCAAATGCTTTGCTTTTTCTGCATCTACCGATATGATCATATGATTTTTATCCTTCATTATGTTAATGTGATATATCACATGATATATATATATATATATATATATATATATATATATATATCATGTAGATTGATTTTCAGATGTTGAACCATTCTTGCATACCTGGAATAAATCCCACTTGATCATCTATATATTCTTTTAATGTATTATGGACTTTCATTTGCTAATATGTTCTTAAAAATATGTCCTCTTTAATTTTACAGAAGAGTTGGAGAAGGATAGATTTATTAAGTCTTCTCTGAATGTTTGGTCTTAGGCTTTTGTTCATTGGGAGTTTTTTTTTATTACTGATTCAATTTCCTTACTAGTAATTGGTATATTCAAATTTGCTATTTCTTTATGATTCAGTCTTGGAAGGTTGTATGTTTCTAGAAATAAATTAATTTCTTCTAGATTATCCAATTTTTTTGGCATATAATAGTTCATAGTAGTCTCTTATGATCCTTAGCATTTCTTAGTTATTAATTATGTCTTATTTCTGCTTTTATTTATTTTATCCCTCTCCCATTTTTCTCAGTGATCCTAGCTAAAAGTTTATCCATTTAATTATCTTTAAAGAAAACAGTCCATAGTTTCACTGATCTTTTCTATTGTCTTTTTAGTCTCTATTTTCATTTATTTCCACTCTGATCTTTATTATTTCCTTCCATCTACTGCCCTTGGGCTTTGTTCTTTTTCTAGGTCCTTGGGTTGCCACAAAGGCTTATTAGGATTCTCTCTGGGAATGGATGTGCTTGTGGGCACCTTTTTGCACACTTTCATCTACCTTGCTAGTGCTGGCAGGTGTACCCCTTCCCCATGTTCTTTAACAGCCCCACTAAAGCCAGCAAGTACATGCAGTATACACAGGGGACACCTGTTGAGCTCCTGGCTTTAGTGGCCAGTGGGGCTTGTATTTGGGGCTCTACAGGACTGAACAATAAGAAAGACGGCTCTTGGCAGGCTACCACCCCAGGGCATGACAATAGACAGCAGACTGAAACACACTTCCAAATGAAATATCTCAGTGAAGTATTTGGTAAACTCTTGTTTATATTAACTTGGAAGTCAGATTATACACGTAGTTACATGAGTTGCCAAGAAACACACTGGCTATGTTTGGCAAAATGATGAAGGAAAACACACCACATGATTATAAAAGTGATTTAGTTGATTTACATGTAAAAGTGAATAGAAAAATGTAGGAGACTTGTAGAGTTGGAAAATTCAAATATTTCTTAGCTACAAGAGTAAAAGATAAACCGAGATCACTTGGTCCTTGGCAAGTGAGAAGGTCACCCTCCTTGTTGGTGGTTGTAGTAGAGAGCATCCCTGGAAGCAACATATATGTTTCTAGGCCAGGACATTTAATTGTCAGATATATTTTTCCACCTAAAATGGTGGCAACCCTATTCCTGTAACTTGAGTTCTGAAGTGAGGACATCACAGAATAGAGCTTGGTAACACACAAAAAGTATCCTGCATAGGCAAGGTATTGTGGCATTTTAAGTCACAAAAAAATTAATTATCTAAGCATAATTCAGTGCAAAGCTTCTCCAACCAAGGGTTCATCAGAATTACCTGGAAGATTTGTTCCTACACAGATTGGGAGCCTCACCTTTTGAGTTTCTGATTTAGTAAATCTGGGGTTGGTACCCAAGAATCTGCATTTCTAAAGAGTTCCCAGCTAATGCTGTGGGTCCATTGACCACACTTTGAGAACCTGATCTAGCCCATCCTGACATATCCCAGTATTATTTGAATATTCTTTTGCAGACTATATAACCATAAGCGTGAAACAATTTAAGAACAAGCATCATGGAGGTCACTTTTATAGACAATGCGTATTCTATTCAGCTCCTAAACAACCGGAAAATTGCTTTTCCCATCAATGGAGAGGGAAAATAATCCCATATGTACTCTACAGAGTAGACAATATACTGAGTCAGCAGTCAAGACACACTCAATGAAAGAATAATTTGGGAGCAGGCAAATAGAAAAACAAGCATTAGTACCTGTGTTGGTTAGCATTTAGAGAAAGGCCTAACTCCATTAGTTTAAGCAAGAATTGGTTTAGTTCATAATATTATATAACTTATAAAAATGTTAGGAAAGGCGAAGAAACAATTTTTAGGGGCTGTGTCATTCTACTCTCCCCAGGTAACTTGTACCTAATACATATTTTTGATTGCATAATGCCAAGCACTCATGGCTTTGATTCTTATCAGTCTGCTCATTGTGCCTCATTATCAGCAAATGTGTGTGTTCTGTTTGGACATAATCAAAAACTTCTCAGTACAAAATTATGTTGGCAGAGTTTACTCTTATGTTCACTCTATAGCTATGTAGATGAAAGGTAAGATATGCATTCTGAGAATTAAATTTCTCAAGAGATAAGTTTAGAGATGCTATGGATGACTTTATATAGTAATCATTTCCCAATGTTAACTGAAGCCAGCATTCAGAGAGCCAACAAATAAACTTTGCTTTAAAATTGGTCTATTTTTATTGAACTGTATCCTTCAAATACATTAATTCTATCATATGTCAGTTATACCTCAATAATGTTGATTTAAAAAGTATTTTTTAAAAAGTAGGGCTCAACCAGTGTGGACTTTGTGGTTGAGCATTGACCCAGGAACCAACAGGTCACTGATTCAATTACCAGTCAGGGTACATGCCAGCTTGTGGGCTCCATCCCCAATGGGGAAACATGCAAGAGGCAGCTGATCCACGTATCTCTCTCACCGATGTTTCTCTGTCTTCTCCCTTCCTCTCTCTCCAAAACTAAATAAAAACATTTTTAACAATAGGGTCCTTTTGCTTTTCCAGGGATTTGTGAAAATGTTAATATAAAACACATCTAAGATCCTGAAAAATAAGTGGAAGTAAAGAACTATTCATATACTAGTAAAAGAGATTTACTTTCATTCAATAAATTTGTTTAATGACATTTTTCTGTTATTGAAACCCAGTCCAGATAACCTAATCTATTTCTTCCCTCTGTATCTCTTAAGTATCATATACTTCATTATAGGAAAACAAAGTCAAGTTTAAGCTAATGTTTAGGAGTAAAAGAGCTATTTTTGTAGCTGGACATTCATTTTTCTTTTTTAATTCTAGCAACCAGGTATTTAGACCTGAATGATTAAGAAGGAAAGAGTACAAAGAAAGGTCCATTTTAAAGCAGCACTAGACCAGTACACATGGAAAAACATACTTTTCCAGAATCCTCTTTTTTATTTATGTGAGTAAACCTGTTCATGAAAATGTCACATCCTACCAAGAGACTGTTCTTATATCAAGCAGTATTCAGTGTCTTCCATTCTCTGTTAACATTGGTAGAGCACAAATTGGTAATTGTGTGGTAACTATGCAATTAACTTAAGTCACCACTGTACCTTTTCATTAGCGCCACTAAAGTAGTATTACCCTCTCAGTGACCTCAGTGTAAGTGATAATATCCTTAGCTGTTAAAATGAGGAAATAAATTAATGAATTTAGTGTTGTGAAGGGTGGTGGAGTGACAGCCTTGGAGAGAGCAGCCCTTTTATCTATCGCATGGCACAAAATGCAAACCTCTCTAAGCTGCCTCATTAGTCCATCTCACCTCTTTTCTCCAAGAACAGAAGATTTCTTACTTACTCTTTCCCTTGCTAAAATGACTTGCCAAGTTACCTGCTGTGTTCTCGGATTTTCCCCACGAGGGCTAATGTCTGTGAGAGCCCTCCCAATGTCACTGCCTCATTGCTTTTGCCCTACTTCTGGGCAGGATTCATGCTAACTAAGGAATGCACCTGGTGTATCAGTTCTTACAGCATAACTTTGGGAATCCTATGGGTTCTCCTCTATGAAGTGTCTACGGGGGGCATAAGCAAAAACTGTTAAACATTGAACACTTTTACAGAAAACTCTTCTTTTCAATACTGGTCAGGGTATTGCTATTAAGGTTCATGGTCTCATAAACAAAATAAAGTGAAGAACAAAAAAGGTCCAGAGACATTGGAGCATGCAACAGACTGACATATTTCAGAGAAAAGGGGAGGGGGCAGGAAGAAATTAACCAAAGAACTTAAAATCACATGAGCACAGCCCTAGGGCAGAAAATAGTGCAGGGTTATCTGGAGAGTGGGTTGGAGTGAGTGGAGGGGACCAATTTTTTTTTGGGGGGGTGGACATCTGTAATACTTTCAACACTAAAGACAAATTTAAAAAATAAAATTGAAACATTTTTTAAAACAAGATTCTGTATTAAATAGTGTAGCCTTTCTTGAACTATGAGACACTGGAGGAGGAAACGAGCTGAGTGTGAAGGGGGTCTTACTGATTGAAAGCATGGGATTTGGGTCCAGGTGCCCACATTACCGTTCACTGAGAGCATGTAAGAATGACCAAGGTATTAGGAAATGATCTGAGGAAATACTCTTTTTATCTGTGATATGAAAGAGAATTAAAAGCTATCTAGGCACAAAGAAGAACGTTTAGACACAGAGACTAAGAACCTGGCATGTGAAAAGGCCCTATCATCAGAGACAGTTCAACACATCTATGGGTTCTCAGTGTGAATGTGTGTGTGTGTCTGTGTGTGTGCCAAGGAGGCAGGGGCAGAGCTGGCGATCAGAGGGAGCTGGGGGTCCGCTGCCCAGGCCTAAAGAGTTGGCCAGAGGCTTTAGGCCTGTGTAGGGGTGGAGCCTGCGATCAGAGGCTATTGGCAATAGGTGTGAACTACAGAGGAAACACCTTTTCTGACTGCTCATTGGCTAAGCTCCTGTATGCCACTGTTAATCTTGTTAGTAATTTGGGTAATAAGAATCC
>PVJN01046293.1:0-16458 GCA_004026805.1 Lasiurus borealis
TTTCACAAGATTATACACTAAGGAACACATGAGGTCATTAATTCTTGAAAACGAAGTAAATCTGTGGTTTACTCCCCAAGGTCTCTCCCTGGTTTCTGTTATCACTGGCAACAGAACCAGTGTTGGAAGACCACTGCAAAGTCAAGAATTCACACAAACTGAAACTGCTTATGTCAGGCCTTTCTTCAGGGTGAAAATAATATTCAACAACTTTCAGCATGTGCACACCACATCTGCACCCATTTTGGGTCAATCAGAAAAAAAAGGAAAAAAGAAGAAGAATGAAAGAAGAACTGCTGGGAAAAAATAAGCCAGCTATTCAAAAGTAAAAGAGGGAAAGCCAGCTGCATACAGATCCTACAGATTGTGCTGATGAGACCATGTATGGGCAGAAAGAGCTGCTTCTGGAAAAGAAAACCTAACTTTTGAGGAGAAAAGCCTTATAGATGAACAAAAGTACTTTCTCTCTATCAAAAGCAATTCCAAGGAGTTCAACGGAAGTATTTTCATTCTATCCCAAAAGAATTCTCAAAACAGTATTTCTTTCCCACATGTATTGCTTGATTGACACACTGATTAATTGACTTCCCTTACCTTATCATATATTTTTCATTGAAGAAATTACAAAGAAGCACAAAAAGGCAAAGATGAAAAATGACTCATAATCCCATCACTCAGTAATATAACTGTTATACTTCTACTGATGGTTGGAGCAGTACCCATAAATAACTCCACATGGCCATCAATAAATTATGGGGAAGTTTTTTTTTCTATTAAACTTTCTTAAATTTGTGTCAATTCTTTCTTCAATCAAACCTCTACCTCTGTGAGTTTTTAATCAACATGACAAAACTCAAGATAGAATCATAGTTGTTCAACTTGTTTAATGGCTTATGCTTGTTCTATTTGCAGTAGGTGAGTGGACTGCAATGCT
Organism: Lasiurus borealis; assembly: GCA_004026805.1. Classification (NCBI taxonomy): domain Eukaryota; kingdom Metazoa; phylum Chordata; class Mammalia; order Chiroptera; family Vespertilionidae; genus Lasiurus; species Lasiurus borealis. Next base: position 935 of record PVJN01046293.1, read on the forward strand.
GGAATAACAATAGATCTGGATGTTTAAAGGGGTCTCCATGTACTTGCTTTTCAGAGACATGAGGAAAATAAATGAGTCGCAAGACTTCCCTCAAGGGTCCATCCCAAATCTGCAACTGATGAGCCTTCTTTGCTGTTTGCTTATGAGATCAGAGCTCTAGGTTGATTTTGGCATGGACTAGTTACTTTCCTATTTCCCAAAGGCTACAGACAGCATTGGTAGCTGATTATCTTTCAAAGGGTGTCATTCATTAATGAGGAGATTGGCAAAGATTGTCCAGATGCATTGTTACAGAGTAATCCTGACAGGAAATTGACTCTACTGGTGCCTATTGCATCCCAGCCATTTGATATGCATTACTTCATGTAGTCCTAACAGTAACTGAATGGGTAATTGTTACGATTATTCGATGAGACCCAGTGAGATTAATTAACCCTAGATTAATAATATGTGTTAGCACACCAGAATTCAAAGTTCCCAAGTCCATACTCTTCCCTCTATATCACTCTGCCTATTTGGGGAGAACAAGCCTTAAATGTGCCATTTTTGTTCACAAATAAGAACTTTTTTTTTTTAACCTCTAAAAGCTATGTGTGTGTGATTACATATATCTCACAGTAACCCTAATATTCTTAAGATATTATGATACCAAAAGATCAAAATTCTTAGGGGACTTTTAGTAAAACACATAAATCTCATATCTTTATGCTCTTTATGTGAAAACATTACCTCTCCTCCTAAGGTTTTAGTAAAGGTTAAAAAAGAAAAAAATGGGAAGAATATATAAAGTATAATGCCCTGTGAACATACTATCTGATAAAAGAGTAAAATGCAAATTAATAATCACTCCACTACACCCACAGACCACACTCACCAGCCAATCAGGAGTGAGTATGCAAATTAACCCAACCAAGATGGCTGCAGCCACAAAGCAAGAAGGAGATTTGGGTTTCCCCGGCAATGGTGGAAGTCATGCTTTCCACACACCCTAGAGGGCCTGTGGGAACCTCTTTCCACGTCCCGCGTGGTTCAGGGTTCCCAGTTCAAGGTTCGGGTTCTGAAGGAGGCCGCACGCAAATGAAATGAGAGACCAGAAAGCATTAATTTGGCGATATTGGGGCGCCAGGTGGGAGCCTTCCTCTAGTGGAAAGGATTGCCATGCTCTGGCCTTTTTCTCCCTTTTATTAAGGCTTTGGGACACACCCCTAGCCTTTAGGCAGTAAATAACAAAACAGAAATTAACATGAAACAAACAGGTAGAGGTTGCTTCAGCCAACAATGTTTCAACTAAACAGTGAATAATTAGCTCTGACCTTTCAGAGCAGTTAAGTTTGACCAGCCTTCTGGCCTCCTGTTTACATCTATTTAGTGTCGGAAACCAAACATTGTTCTTACCAAATGGATGTAAACAGGAAGCCAGAAGGCTGGCCAACCTTAATTGCTCTGAAAGGTCAGAGCTGATTACTCACTGTTTAGTTAAAACAATATTGGTTGAAGCAACCTCTACCTGTTTGTATCATGTTAATTTCTGTTTTTGTTATTTCCTGCCTAAAGGCTAGGGGTGTGTCCCAAAGCCTTAATAAAAGGGAGAAAAAGGCCAGAGCAAATGGCAGTCCTTTCCACTAGAGGAAGGCTCCTGCCTGGCCCCCCAATATCACCAAATTAATGCTTTCTGGTCTCTCATTTAGTTTGCGTGTGGCCTCCTTCAGAACCTGAACCCTGAACCGGGAACCCCGAATCACACGGGACGTGGAAAGAGGTTCCCACAATTTAGTAAGAACAATGTTTGGTTTCCTACAAGGGCCTAGGTCTCCACTCAATTATAGAAGATAAATAAATCCCAACAAAAATGGTGGCAGCCAAAGAGCTGGAGAGAGCAGGAGGCTTAGGTGACCCCAGGGGATGGAGGGAGCCAAGCTCCCACAGCTCTAGCCTGCCTTGCTCTCCACTACAAAGTTTCAATTATAGAAGATAAATAAATCCAAACAAAAAAAGGCTGCAGCCAAGGAACAAGCAGGAGGCTTGGCTCCATTCCAGGCTACAAAGTTTCAATTTTAGAAGATAAATAAATTCCAGATACCAGGGCCTCCACTTGGATCACCGTGGCATGGCTGACCTGCAAACCACCACAGGCTCCTTGCCCAGGCTGTCCCATACCCCAAGGGAACTCCAACCCTGATCTGGGACACCCTTCCGGGAAAACCAGCTGGTCCCCAGCCCCACGTGTGCACCAGGCCTCTATCCTATCTAATAAAAGCGTAATATACAAATTGACCATCACTCTAACACACAAGATGGCTGTCCCCATATGGATACAAGATGATTGCCCTCATGTGGACACAAGATGACTTCCACAAAATGGCCAGCAGGAGAGGGCAGTTAGGAGGGACCAGACCTGCAAGGGAGGGCAGTTGGGGGAGATCAAGCCTGTTGGTGAGGGCAGTTGGGGGAGATTAGGCCAGCAGAGGAGAGAAGTTGGGGGCAAACAGTCTGGCAGGGGAGCAGTTAGCCATCAATCAAGCTGGCAGGGAAGTTATTAGGGGGTGATCAGGATGTCAGGCAGAAGCAGTTAGGGGCAATCAGGAAGGCAGGCAGGTGAGCAGATGGGAGCCAGCAGTCCTGAATTGTAGAAGGGATGTCTGACTGCCCTTTGAGACCCGATCCTACCAGGCAGTCGGACATCCCTTGAAGGGTCCCAGATTGGAGAGGGTGCAGGCTGGGCTGAGGGAAACACACACCCATGCACGAATTTCATGCACTGGGCCTCTAGTATAAAATATCGTTGTCTGAAGAGTCCTCAAAACCATTAAAAAAACATACATTGCAAATAATAAACATTGAGTGTAGTCCAAAAATATTTATATTTCTTCTAAATTGTCTAGTGAGCATGCCTTTTAAATCCCTGTTCAGTCACTCAATCCAAAACTATTTATTGAAAAATTATTTTTCTTGTATCTTGACCAAGAGTCTGTACTGATGCAAATCTCTGCTTCACTCTTGTGAGATTTCCACAAGTCATCTGTCTCTAATTCTATCGAGGAATACAAGTACTGTAGAGCATTTCTAGCAGCTCCGACTGTCATCAGTCAGGGCTGTGTGATATGGAATAGTGCCTCCACCAATTTCTCTGCTGGCCAGGCAGGAAATAGCTTTCTACATTCTCCTCCCTGGACCTTGGGGTATGTAGAGGGAGAGCAGATATAACTGGCCTCATCAACAAAGCTGTTTACTTAGCAGCATAAAGTAGCCAGATGAGCTGAAAATTTGCCAGGAGAACTGATTTCTATCAATAACACTAATAAGGTTCCAGAATAAAAATCTTAACTCTATTGATTTATGTAAAATTATATATACCTATGATACAACTTTGTAATTTATAAAAAGACTTATATAAAGCTGAACTTTATAAGGACTAATGGACATTTTCTTAAAAATTGTCCATTATGACATGTACTGACCTTGTGAAACTTCTGGAAAAAATCACAAGAAATTACATTTTAGGGTAACTAGGCACAATTTTTGAAAAAATTATTTAGAAAAAAATTTAAAAATGGAGAGGTGAAGAAGAAGGTATGGAAAGATGAGAAGGGGATGGGCAAAGATGGGAAATGAGAAAGGGAAAAAGAGAAAGAAAGGGATGAATCCTGCTGTTCGTATATCACCTATCTTATTCAAGGACCTGTATATGCCACTTGGGAGGCTACAAGAATAAATAAAATACATCCATCCAATAAATTCAACAAATATTTATTAAGCTTAGAGAAAAGCAGCTATTTCAATGTCACATCACTTAGAAATAAATTTAAAATTGAGTTAATGAGAAATAAATCAGAAGTGTGCTTCAAAAGTATCCTGCTTATTTAAACATTTACTTGAAGATAATATTTTCTTAAGGAAGTGATCTTGGTCTTACTGACACGGAACTGGGTGATGGCTGTTACCTGTGGCTAACCAATCAGATTGGTCTCATATTAACCACACACAGAGACCCAGTCCATGGGCCAACAGAGCCAACATCACACAGATGACTTAATGATAGTTTTTCAGAGGCTTTCTGACTTCAGAGTGTTATAGAGACAATGAACTATAGTTTCAACACTTCTATTTTAGATTTAGCTGTTACTAATTACCCTTGAGATCATTAAAGCAGATAATCCAGCATATTTTTTTTTACTATTGCTTATTTATCCTAGTAAGTTTTTTTTAAAATATATTTTATTGATTTTTCACAGAGAAGAAGGGAAAGGGATAGAAAGCCAGAAATATCGATGAGAGAGAGACATTGATCAGCTGCCTCCTGCACGCCCCCTACTGGGGATGTGCCCTCAACCAATTTACATGCCCTTGACCGGAATCGAACCTGGGACCCTTCAGTCCCCAGGCCGATGCTCTATCCACTGAGCCAAACCAGTCTCGGCTATCCTAGTAAGTTCTGATTCAATGTATATGCCTCAAATAAATACAACTATTCTGAAAAAATTAACAAATAACTATATTTGCAAGTAATATGAACATTAATTCCTTTTTAAAATATATTTTTATTGATTTCAGAGAGGAAGGAAGAGGGGGAGAGAGATAAACATCAGTGATGAGAGAGAATCATAGATCAGCTAGCTCTTTCATGCCCCACACTGGGGATGGAGCCTGCTACCTGAGCATATGCCCTGACTAGGAATTGAACCATAACCTACTGGTTCATAGGTGGATGCTCAACCACTGATCCACACTGGCTGGGCTGAACATTAATTCTTAGATATTTCTATCCTATATAATAAAATGGTAATATGCAAATTGACCCTAATGGCAGAACATTCAGGAATGACCGGACGCCATGATGTGCACTGACCAACAGGGGGCAGATGCTCAATGCAGGAGCTGCCTGCTGGTGGTCAGTGCGCTCCCACAGGGGGAGCTCTGCTTAGCCACAAGCCAAACTGATGGCTATGAGCACAGCAACGGTAGCGGGAGCCTCTCCTGCCTCCTTGGCAGCACTAAGGATGTCTGACTGCACCTTAGGCCCACTTCCCCAAGGGTCCTCTGAGGGGCTTTGGACTGTGAGTAGGCACAGGCTGGGATAAGGGGACCCCCAAATGCATGAGTTTTCGTGCATCAGGCCTCCAGTATTGAATATAAAATATGAAAGTTTCTCAGTAGAATGGCTGAACACTTGGGTAAGTCAAGAACCAATTTTGGGAGGAGAAACCAAGATGGCGGCATAGGTGAACACCTAAACTGCTGCCTTGCCCAACAATTTCAAAACTACAGCTAAAAGACAGAATGAACATCATCCAGAACCACAGGAAAGCTAGCTGAGTGGAAATTCTACAACTAGAAGGAAAGTGAGGGGCTCACGGAAACTCAGAGGAGTTGCAGAAAGCTGAGGTATGGAGACACATGCATGGAGAGGATGGGCAGAGGAGGGCCTGGCTGGCTTCCTCCAGCGGGAAGGAGACAGAAACTCCCGACTGCATTGAACCCCAACTCTGAGCAAGACTCATATAGGGGGAATCTGGACAGTAATGAAAAAGGAGGAGTGCCCAGAAACTTAGAGGAGCCAACGAAAAGGCAGAGGTCTGGAGGTGCACACACCACTGCACACAGAGAGGACCAACTACTGATTGTGCCACTGGCTCTCTCTAGCAGGAAGGAGACAGAACCTCCCAACTATGCAGTAATCCACTTTCAACTGCACTGAACACAGTTTCAGGTGAGACCCTGGGGACCCAGACTCATACGGATCCCTGGAGCACACGGGAGCCAGAAGGCAGAGGTATGGAGGCACATGCTTGCGTACAAAGAAGGCTGCAGTGGTTACCAAGAGACAGACTCAGGGGCCATGTAGGGCGGGGCTGACAGGCAGCCAAGGCTCTATGCTCAGTCTTAAGACTCCACCTCATCCAAGCTGAAGAGAGGCTTTTGCAATTTTGGAAGTCTTATATCATAAGGCTGACTCCAGCACAGAAGTTCTCCCGACGTAGTGAAAATGTGGAGACAAAGAAACAGATCACAAATGAAAGAAATGGAGGAAAACAAATTACTGGATATAGAGTTCAAAACCATGTTTATAAGGTTTTTCAAGAATTTCCTAGAAAAGATGAATAAATTTAGCAAGACCCTCAAGGATATGAAAAAGGACCAACTAGAGATGAAAAAGGACCAACTAGAAATTAAACATACACTGACTGAAATAAAAAATATTATACAGAGAGCTAACAGTAGACTAGAGGAACACAAGAATCAAGTCAAAGATTTGAAATACAAAGAAGCAAAAAACACTAAACTGGAAAAGAAAAAAGAATCCAAAAATGTGAAGATAGTGTAAGGAGCCTCTGGGACAACTTCAAGTGTACCAACATCAGAATTATGGGGGTGCTAGAAAAAGAGAGAGATCAAGATACTGAAAACCTATTTGAAGAAATAATGACCAAAATCTTTCCACATCTGGTGAAAAAAATAAACTTACAAGTCCAGGAAGCACACAGAACCCCAAATAAAAGGAATCCAAAGAGGACCACACCAAGACACATCATCATTAAAATGCAAAGAGCAAAAGACAAAGAGAGAATGTTAAAAGCAGCAAGAGAAAAACAGTTAATTACCTACAAGGGAGCGCCCATATGATTGTCACTGACTTCTCAACAGAAACTATGCAGGCCAGACGGGAGTGGCAAGAAATATTCAAAGTGATGAATAGCAAGAACCAAAACCAAGATTACTCTACCCAGCAAAGCTATCATTCAGAACTGAAGGGCAGATAAAGAGCTTCACAGATAAGGGAAAGCTAAAGGAGTTCATCACCACCAAACCAGTATTATATGAAATGCTGAAAGGTACTCTTTAAGAAGAGGAAGAAGAAGAAAAATGTAAAGATAAAAATTATGAATAACGAATACATATCTATCAAAAAGTGAATCTAAAAATCAAGTGACTAAAAAATCTGAGCAGAATAAACTGGTGAATGTAATAGAATTAGGGGCATAGAAAGGGAGTGGACTGACAATTCTCAGGGGGAAAGGGGTGAGGGGGGTGCAGGGAAAGACTGGACAAAAATCATACACCTATGGATGAGGACAAGCAGTGGAGGTAAGGGCAGAGAGAGGGATGGGAACCAGGTGGAGGGGAACTCTGGGGGGAAAAAAAGAAGAATAAATGTAATAATCTGAACAATAAAGATTTAGTAAACTTAAAAAAAGAACCAATTTTTTGAATGTGAAAGAGTAACTGGCTGAAAACCTCAATAACGTGCTTCTCTATCTTCTTTAACATATCTGGAAACTTGCCCACTAAGTCTTGAAAGTTAAGTATATCCATTGTATTAAAGAATCACTTCTATGAAACCAGAAGAATAGTATGAAAAACAAAGCTGTTTCCAAATGTAGCATATAGCTGTTCTGACTGAACGAAGTTCAAGTATTTCTGCCTTTATTCTTGCCAAGCTGTATTAAAAATGTGTTTTCAGAGCTGCTAGGAATAAAATTGTATCTGAAAAGGTAACTAGTATCATAAATAATGAACAAATGAGTACAAATTACCATGAAACACCTCAAATAATTTTTGGTAAATCAAAAGAACATACATGATATTATATATATTTTATCTTGCTTCATAAAAAAATATTTTGCTCAAAAATGTCATGGTAGCATTAATTAAAGGCTACTACTTTGTCTTAACTTCAGTTATATTTCAAGATTTAAAATAAGGTAAAGATTATAGACCACCTAGAATCCTCTTTATGTACAGAGGGAGAAGGGAGGTGAACTGTTATGGGAAATATTTCTGTCCATGAAGACTATCAAAACCATTAGATAGGCAGAAGAATCAATTCCTGGAATAAGCACTTTAAAAGCAAACTACATGACAAGTTCTAAATATTCTGGAGCAAATAAACCTTAGAGGAAGAAGAAATAGGACTATTTGTTCCCTTGCTCAAGCCTTCCCATAGACTTGACTTCAGACTTACGGAAGAGCAGGTTCCTCATCTACTAGAGAATAGTAGTAGGAACACAGCTGTTAGCTGTGCTTCTGACCTAAGGGCTATGAATCACATGTCATCATGAGCCACTCCTCAAGGTTGATTAATTTGTTAAGAACAGCTCACAGGACTCAAGAAAACCCACTTACTCACTAGATTACAAAAGACGTGAAAGGATGTGACTTAACAGCCAGATTTAGAGATACATAAGGTGAGGTCCCAAAAGCAGGAGCTCTGGTCCTTGTGAAGCTTGGTGCCCACATGGTGGCCCAGGGAAGTGTTCTGATTCCTTAAGGCAGAAATTATATGGGGTAGGGGGAGGTAGAAAGGCATTTTGTTATCCATACCAGGACATTTTGGAGAATGAAAATTAATAATTACACAGAAACAAGGGGTGTAATCCTGCTCGGGATGAATGATTAGATTATTCATAAGGCTCTGGGTAACCTCACCTCTAACAAGATGACTGGCTTTATGTGTCTATCCATGTATTGCTAAAATAAAAATACTGTTTCTACAGACACATTTTCTTGCCCATTTGATAATTCTGTAATCAAGCAAATTTCTTTAGAAGGTCAAATTCTGGAAACTATTTCCCAATGGATCCCTTTTGACCAAAAGTCAACCATATTGAAAAGGAAAGTATTTGTTAAATTTACTATTGTCCTCTACTATTCCTACAAGAGAGTGGGAAAGAGCAATAATCCCCTAGGCATGTTCTAGAAATAGTTAGTAGGATTCCAAAAAAAGTTCTGTGTCCCAAAGAATTTTAACGTGGTGACCTCATTGCAGACCTTATCAGAACCACTGATTTGAATCTCCTAGGGAGGGGTGACATGAGTTGTATCTCTCCAGTGTATGGGAGGCTCAAAATAAAGCAAATGTTTCTTCTGGTCCATGAAATACTCTTTAGAAAAGAAAAAAAAATTATACTTCATCTCCATTTCAGGGGCCAACTTTTCTGCTTGTTTGTTTGTTTCCATAGTTAGTGCTTCAATATTTATTTGGAACCCTGAAGCAGTAGTTAAGGCAAAGTTAAAGGTCATTATTTCCTTTGTTTATTTACTTCTATCAAAATTCACCGATGTAGTGTTTATGGGTAGGAGTTTCTCTAATGCCATAGGCTGCTACTGAACATCTAGAGAATGTATAGCATTCTGCTCAAACTGTTTCTAATAACCTGCTTCCTCTTTCCCTTTTACAACATATTGGAAGTGGACTGAGAACAACCTGGATGTTTCCTCTCTGGGTAATCAGCAGATAGGCCACGGTCTCACATAGATTGATAAGATTATCAGGATGTGAAAAATAAATCTCAGCAGAGTTATTGAGCAAAATCTTCAAATGAAATTCAGATAAAGTACATGGAAAACTTAGTAACTGCATATCCTTTTGAGGGGAAAAAAATGAATTGAAAAGGATGCAAACAAATTTTAAGGACCAGCCATTAAGGACAAAATTTTAAATAAAAATTTAGAAACATTGTCTCTTCAAAGTATGATTTCTGATCAAGACATAATTTAATTTAAATACAAGACTCTTTTCTTTTTTTAAGATTGAAAAATATCCCACTATATGTAAAGGTCACAATTACTTTTTCTGGGGGGAAAGGAGGGTTCCTTTCTTCTTCTTTTTTTTTTTTTTACTTTAATAAATCTTTATTGTTCAGATTATTATAATTGTTCCTCTTCTTTCTCCCATAGCTCCCCTCCACCCAGTTCCCATAGCACTCTCTGCCCTTACCCGCCCCCATTGTCCGCACCCATAGGTATATGATTTTTGTCCAGTCTCTTCCTGCATCCCCCTACACCCTTTCCCTCCGGAGAATTGTCAATCCACTCTCTTTCTATACCCCTGATTCTATTATATTCACCAGTTTATTCTGTTCAACAGATTTTTTTATTCACTTGATTTTTAGATTCACTTGTTGATAGATATGTATTTATTGTTCATAATTTTTATCTTTATGGGTCTTTTCAAAGATAGACCATATGTTGGCTCATAGGCAAAATCTCTTCAAATTCAAGAAAATAGAAATCATATCAAGCATCTTCTCAGATCACAGTGGCATAAAACTGGAAATCAACTATAATAAAAACAATCCAAAGAAATCAAACACATGCAGACTAAACAACATGCTATTAAACAGTGACTCGGTTACCAGAGAGATCAAGGAAGAAATAAAAAAAATCATGGCAACAAATGACAATGAAAACACAACAATCCAAAATCTATGGAACACAGCAAAAGCAGTGTTAAGAGGGAAATACATAGCTCTACAAGCCTACTGCAAAAAAACCAAGAAACAATGGTAATAAATTACTTAACCCTACAACTCAAAGAGTTAGAAAGAGAGCAACAAGAAAAGCCCAGTGTAAGCAGAAGGAAGGAAATAATAAAGATCAGAGTGGAGATAAATGACATAGAAACCAAACCAAAACAAAACAAAACAAAATAAAAAAGATCAACAAAACCAAGAGCTGGTTATTTGAAAGGATAAACAAGATTGATGAACCTCTAGCTAGGCTCACCAAAAAGCAAAGAGAGACAACCCAAATAAACAAAAATGAAAGAGATAAAATAACAACAGCTCTCACTGAAATACAAAAGGATTGTTTAAAAAAATACTATGAACAACTCTATTCCAACATACTGGACAACCTGGAGGAAATGGACATATTCCTAGAAAAATATAACCTTCCAAAACTCAATCAGGAAGAATCTAAACATCTCAATAGGCCAAGAACTATGGAAGAAATTGAAGCAGTTATCACAAAGCTTCCAGCAAATAAAAGCCTAGGGCCAGACTTCTTCACAGGAGAGTTTTACCAATCATTCAAGGAAGAATTAAAACCTATCCTCCTCATACTATTCCAAAAAATTCAAGAAGAAGGAACACTTCCAAGCTCCTACTATGAAGCCAGCATCATCCCAATACCAAAACCAGATAAAGATAACACAATGAAAGAGAATTACAGGCCAATATTCCTCATGAACATAGATGCCAAAATCATCAACAAAATTCTAGCAAATCTGATACAGCATTACATCAGAAAGATCATACACCATGACCAAGTAGGATTTATCCCAGAAATGCAAGGACGGTACAATATCTGCAAATCAATAAACATGATACATCACATAAACAAATTGATAGAAAAAAATCACATAGTCATATCAATTGATGCATCCAAAGCATTTGACAAAATCCAACACCATTTCTTGATAAAAACTCTCAGCAAGGTGGGAATAGAAGGATCATAGCTCAACATAATAAAAGCCATATATGTCAAACCCACAGCCAACATCATACTCAATGAGCAAAAACGAAAACCATTTCCCCTAAGAATAGGAACAAGACAGGGATGCCCACTTTCACCACTCCTGTTTGACATAGTACTAGAAGTAATAGCCATTGAAATTAGACAAGAAGAAGAAATAAAAGGCATCCAAATTGGAAAAAAAAGAAATAAAGTTGTTTTTATTTGCAGGTGATATGATATTGTACATAAAAAACCCAAAAGACTCCATCAAAAAACAAATGGACTTAATAAGTGAATTCAGCAATGTAGCAGGATACAAAATGAATGCCAATAAATATATGTCATTTCTATACATCAATAGTAAACTTATAGAAAGAGAGACTAAAAAGCAATAGCACTTACCATTGCACCAAAAAATTAAGATACCTAGCAATGAACTTAACTAAGGAGGTAAAAGACCTATACAAGGAAAACTACAGGACACTGAAAGAAGTGATAGAAGAAGACAGAAACAGATAAAAGAACATACCATGTTCATGGATTGGGAGAATCAACATCATTAAAATCTACATACTACCCAAAGCAATCTATAGATTCAATGCACTCCCCATTAAATAACCAACAGCATATTTCACAGACTTAGAAAGAACTCTCCAAAAATTCATCTGGAACAATAAAAAAAGACCCCAAATAGCCAGAGCAATCCTGAGACAGAAGAACAAAGTAGATGGGATCTCAATACCAGATTTCAAGCTGTATTACAAAGCCACTGTTCTCAAAACAGCCTGATACTGGAACAAGAACAGACATATAGACCAATAGAATGGAATAGAGAATCCAGATATCAATCTAAACCACTATGCTCAATTAATATTTGACAAAGAAGGCATAAACATACAATGGAGTCAAGACAGTCTCTTCAATTAATGGTGTTGGGAAAATTGGACAGTTACATGCAAAAAAAATGAAACTAGACCACCAACTTATACCATATACAAACATAAACTCAAAATGGATAAAGAACTTAAACATAAGATGGAAAACCATAAAAATACTAGAGGAATCCACAGGCAGCAAAATCTCAGACATATGCCAAAGGAACTTCTTTACTATACTACTATGGAAGCTAAAGAGAAAATAAACAAATCGGACTACATCAAAATAAAAAGTTTTTGCACAGCAAAAGAAACCATCAACAAAACAACAAGAAAGCCCACTGTATGGGAGAGCATATTTGCAAATGTTATCACTGATAAAGGTTTAATCTCCAACATCTACAGGCAACTTATACAACTTAATAAAAGGAAGATAAATGATCCAATAAAAAAATGAGCAACAGACCTAAATAGAATCTTTTCGAAAGAAGACAGAAGGCCAAGAGACACATGAAAACATGCTCAAAATCACTAATTATCTGAGAGAGGAAAATCAAAACAACCATGCAATACCATCTCACACCTGTCAGAATGGCTACCATCAACAACTCAACAAACAAATGTTGGCAAGGATGTGGAGAAAAAGGAACCCTTGTGCACTGGTGGTGGAAATGCAGACTGGTACAGCCACTGTGGAGAACAGTATGGAGTTTCCCAAAAAAAACACTAAAAGTGGAGCTCTCATTTGACCCACTAATCCCACTCTTAGAAATATATCCTAAAAAACTAGAAACACCAATCAGAAAGGGATTTATGTACCCCTATGTTCATAGCAGCACAATTTACAATAGCTAAGATTTGGAAACAGCCTAGGTGCCGGTCAGGATATGATTGGATCAGAGATCTATGGTACATCAACACAATGGAATTCTATGCTTATTAAGTTGTATCAGTTGCCTGTAGATGTTGGAGATTAAACACTTATCAGTGATAACATTTGCAAATTCTATGCTGCCATAAAAAAAGAAGGAATTCTTACCATTTGCAACAACCTGGATGGAACTGGAGAGTATTATGCTAAGTGAAATAAGCCAGTAAATGAAAGAAAAATACCACATTCATTTGTGGATAATAAAGAACATTATAAACTGATGAACAAAAAGATAGATACAGAGGCAGTAAAGCATCAAACAGACTGTCAAATTCAGTGGGAAGGTTAGGGAGAGATGGGGTAGATAAGAGATCAACTGAAAGACTTGTATGCATGCATATAAGCATAACCAATGGACACAAGACATTGGGGGGTGAGGACATGTATGGCAGTAGGGTACGGGGGAGGGGCAATGGGAAGATATGTACATAAGTAATACATTAATTTAAAAAATGGGGGAAAAAGAAAAAATTTATCTTTACTCTTTTCTTCTTCTTCCTCTTAAAGAATACCTTTCAGCATTTCATATAATACTGGTTTGGTGGTAATGAACTTTATTTTTTTCTTATTTGTAAAGCTCTTTATCTGCCCTTCAATTCTGAATGATAGCTTTGCTGTGTAGAGTAATTTTGGTTGTAGGTTTTTGCTATTCATCACTTTGAATATTTCTTGCCACTCCCTCTGGCCTGCATAGTTTCTGTTGAGAAATTAGCTGACAGTCTTATGGGTGCTCCCTTGTAGATAACTGGTTTTCTCTTGCTGTTTTTAATATTCTCTCTTTGTCTTTTGCTCTTGGAATTTTAATTATGATGTGTCTTGCTGTGGTCCTCTTTGCTTTCCTTTTGTTTGGGGTTCTGCATCTTCCTGGACTTATAAGTCTATTTCTTTCACCAGGTAGTGGAAGTTTTCAGTCATTATTTCTTCAAATAGGTTTTTAGTATCTTGTTCTCTCTTTTCTTCTGGCACCCCTATAATTTGGATGTTGTCATGCTTGAAGTTGTCTCTGAGGGTCCTTACATTCTTTATATTTTTTGCTTTTCCAATTGACTGTTGTTTCTTTGTATTTCAAATATTTGATTCTTGTGATCTTCTAGTCTGCTGTTAGATCTCTGTATAATATTTTTTATTTCAGTCAGTGTATGTTCAATTTCTTGTTGGTCCTTTTTCATATCCTTGACGGTCTCGCTAAATTTATTGGCCTATTCTAGAAAATTCTTGAAAAACCTTATAAACGTGGTTTTGAACTCTATATCCAGTCATTTGCTTTTCTCCATTTTTTTCATTGTGATCTGTTTCTTTGTCTCCACATTTTGGATATTTTTGGTGCACTCCTTTGTGGGCTGTGTGCACAGTCTTGTTGTAGTTAAGCCTTGATTGTTGTTGGTATCCTTGGGAGGAATTGACCTTCAGGCCAACTGGCTGTGAGGATCAGCTATGTCTACACTAGGAAAACTCTTTTGATAAGTCAGTTATTTCACTCTGCTTTGGAGTTTTAAAATAATGTTTCACATGTAGTGATAAAAAAGCAAGACCTGAAAAGAATCCCAGGAGAAGATTTCTTAATGCTGGGTTTATTTATTTTATTTTGTTTTATGACCCCAAAATGTAACATGTTTGCTTGAATCTTTAGTTATCATCCTTTTAACATTAACCACTAAACCTGACAATCATCCAAATGACATATCAAAAAATACCCAGCTTTGTTCAGGGAAGGTGCCAAATATTGCCACCTTATTTGGAGAACATTTATATTGAGGTAAAGAGTCTTTCTTTCTGCATTTGTTTCTGGGAGAATGCACAGTCTAGTGCCTAACACTTCAGACTTCACGCCAGAAATAGTCTTGGCTTTGTACTAAATCCTGTGACATCGGACCAATTTTTATACATCTTTAAGCTTCATCTGCAAAATGAAGTGCTAATAGTGACTCACTTTGGAGCTTTTTGTCAGGACTTCAGAGACAGAAATATGTAAAATCTTTGGCCCAAGGTCTGGCATATAGTAAACACTCAATAAATGTCACTATTAAACTGAGATTTAGTACATGTAAATGTTTTCCATTACGGGCAGTTTGAGTTGGCTTGGCAGGCTAGGTTTCCAGTCATCTAGCATTTAGCATGCCTATTATATGTAGTAGACATATATTTGTGCTGTCATGTATCTTTTGTCTAAGTCATTATATTTCAAAAATCAAGCTTTTACTTGCATTCTCTGTTTTTCTCTTCACCTCTTTCTTTTACTAGCTTGTGCTTTTTTTTCTTTCTCTCTCTCCTTCCTTGGAAAAGTCAGCTCCTGTTGCTGTTGAAAAAAAATCTACAGAGAAAAGAAGTCTGAATAAAGTGAGTGTCAGGCTCTGCTCATCAGAGTTTCCAGGAATCAAAGATTGTTGCCCTCACCACCACCACCACACCCTACCATCACTCCAGAAAAGTAAGTCTATGTCTACCATTACTACCAATCGATATTAATAGCTGGTGCCATGGGC
>PVJN01046294.1:0-16574 GCA_004026805.1 Lasiurus borealis
CCAAGAAATTCACAGATGTGATTTGAGTATATCATTCGTGAATTTTAGTTAAGTGATAAATAAACCAGGGTTTTAAATCAAACAATGTAGCATCCAGTGGTATTGAAGTACCACATTTAAGTTGAATTGTGCTGTATTAATTTCAGACCTACCATATATAGTAAGAGGATAATGGATTGGAATTGTCACCATTTCAGTCAATGTGTGGAAGCACAAATTCTTAAAAATCATGTTATCAAAAAGTGTCAGTGCATTACCCTGTATTACCTTGGTCTTACTGTTCTTTGCCAAACTGTTGGCCGACTTAATATAACCTTATATATGGTGATTTTTATACCTGCTGTGGTTGACAGAGAGGCAGTAAACTGTTGGGTAACTATTAGAAAATCATATTGTAAAGAAGACACAGGGACAGTGGCAAAATGGGTTGATTAAAGCCATAGTTTTTTAATTGAGGCCTTTGTAATTAGAAAGCTTCTAGTTGTACTTTTGCTTCCAACTGTTGGTACCTCTCTCTCTCACTCTTTCTCTGTATTTAAAGTAATGACTTGCTTTGTAAGGTACTATGCAGTGCTTTTAATTATGTTGATAAATATTATTTATAGTAGTCATTCCTTTCCAAGCATTTGTAAGTAGACGTTTTTACATCAAAATATTTATGTCAGACAAAACCTGGAAATTCTAACTTCAAATTGACTTGAAACATTTGTTAAATTTATGTACTTTTTTTTTCTAGAATGAAATGAAAATGAAATGTGGGAGAAAAGTTACTTTATGTGATAAGCATTAACTAAGTACTTATATGTATTTTTTCTGATTGTCACGTGACTTACTTCAGTTAATCGTGAACTATAATTAGGAAGAAATTCTGTAAACATGAATTATTTTAAAAAGTGTTTTAGGTGGCTGCTACATTTCTGTTCACATACACCTTATTTCCAGAATTCTAAACATCGTCATAGGGTCTGTGAGGACCTTTGACTCAGTAACTATTATATTGGAGAGAAACTCAGAACAAAATTACTGTTTCAGAATACCTCCATTTTTTATGACTGATTATGAGACCTCTCCCATGCCTTGACTTATGCAAGGCCTTTATTCCTATCATGTAGAAGAAAATATGTAATACTGCAACTAATTTAATCAGTGGCTGGAAATAGCATTAAAAAGAAACGATCCCAAAGTTTTAGTTGCTTAATTTGCTCATACTTTTAAATCTTGTTTTCGCTTCAGCAAACCCATTTGGAGCAGAAGCAAGATACTTGAAAGAAATGCAAAGAGTATTCTAAAGCACAAGAAATATTGAGGTTGTAAATTAATCATTTTTAGTGCAGCATTTTAACTTGTGCCCATCTAAAGCACAATTAGGAATTAGACTAAATTCTTTCCAATATTCCATTTCAGTATCTGCTGCATACTGCTCTCGTTTTTTAGTGTTTTATAATGTGTGTCTTATTTGCTACTGGTTAGCATTATTACCCACAGGAATTCTAGGAAATTTTCCAGCTGTGCTGCTTGCTGGTCATGCAACCATACTAGTTCTGATTTGTATTAATTCTGGGTCAGCATGCCTTTGTTCTTCCTAACTTGTCAAACTTCACATAAATATATTTTCAATTGCAAGGTAAGTATATATAAATTATAATAATGCATCTATATCTTCATACTTTGGCAAAAGCTATTTATGCACAAATAATTCATTTTAAGTACTATAAAGAAGTGTAAATACTTTCCTGACATGTAAGTATAGATTTTAAAGATATGGGACTATTATTTTCACACAAGTCAATATGTTTCTCTAGAACAAAATATTTCATTTAGTAAAGCTTTGTAAATTGTATTAAAAAGAAGCAAGGAAACATTTTTTAACATAAAATAGAAGTGACTTCATTCTTTTTTGACATTAGAGATGTTAAAAGTTGGTTCCTAGTATTTGTTGTACTTTCTTGCAGTAAATGGTAAATATCACAAGTACCATGTATGAAATATAGCCTGTCATGTTGATAAGGTTATACAGTGATACATCATATTTGTCTTTAGGCATTTCACCAGTTTATACACAACGGCAGTTTTTGACCTTGTATCATCTCATGGCACACATAATTACTAAAATTCTGCAGCAAGCCAAAAAAATGTATTTTTGCTGACCTGGTTTAAAAAAGTATAATTTTGATTCAAATTCACAACTGACAACTATTGTTGTGTTAGCTGTTGTCATTTTTTTCATTTGGCAATCTAAGGGAAAAGTGGTCGGTGCCCCTGACCAAATAGTCGAGTATTGCATGTTTTAAAAGTTCTTGCGACACACTGGTTGAAGATCGCTGATATACAATATTATATTAACAAGTGGAATACGTGTTTCTTTCTAGAACATTTTATTTGTACTGTGAAGACTTTGTTATACCTTATTTGCTATAAAGTTGTATACCCTCTGAAATAGATCAAATCTTTGCTAGTTGGACTTAGCATTGGCATCATAACATAATTATGATGTTTCTTTCCTGCTCCCTTCCAAGGGCTGTCAGTCACTTGAAACAGTTGCTAACCAAGCTCTTGAATCAGTTTCCACTGATGATACAATATTCCTTACCAATGCTTTATAAAAAGTTACCAAAACTCTGCTGCAGCCAGAGCATGATATATCATTAACAGATGCTGCAATAAAATGTTTAGTCTATAAAATTAGGGACTCAGTGTTTCATTATTATAGCACAATGTGTGTGCATGTGCACACACAGCTTTGTAGGTTTGTTTTGTTTTTACAAAGTCTTTCCAATTCTTAAAAGTACTGTAGTATGGTAGTGCCTCAAATGTTGTTTTTTGTGTTTTTTAATTTACGACTTTTTCAGAATTTGTTTTTGTACTTTTAAGGTTTCTCAATTAGATTATTTCTAGTTGAGCTGTAATTTGAATGCATTGTTCTCAGGGCTGTTTGTGCTAAGAGTTCAAGTTTCATTATTTTAAAGATAACTGCCTAAAAATATATTGCAGAATTTTCCCAAATTGCAATACATAGAAATAAAAAAAATCCTTAATATCAATATACTTAAACTACATGCTAAGTATTCAAGATATAAAGGGGACATTAGTGACAACTATAGTGGAATTTGGCCATATATATATATTTTTTCATTTTAGAATACAGTTTGAGAGTCTTACCTTAGAACCCTATACTTAATGACATCTGAAAACATTTCTTTAATATGGACCCCAAAGATAGTTTCAGCCAGACATTGATGTAGTTAGTGGTTCTCAAACATGTTTTAGGGACAACAGATCAAAATTCGTAATGTTTGTTTAGGTACACATTAAAATGTTTACATACTGAATTCTATTATATCAGTGGTTCTCAAGCTGTGGGTCGCGACCCCTTTAGGGGGTTGAACGACACTTTCACAGGGGTTGCCTAAGACCATCGGAAAACAGATACTTACATTATGATTCATAATAGTAGCAAAATTACAGTTATGAAGTAGCAATAATTTTATGGTTGGGGTCACCACAACATGAGGAACTGTATTAAAGGGTCGCGGCATTAGGAAGGTTGAGAACCACTGTATTATATGAACTTGGAACAGATTTACTATGAGAAAATATGGCTCTTAAGAAGTGTAAGAGCAAACTATAGGTACGTTTCCATAATTAGTACATTAAACTGTCCAATGGCTTAAAATTTTCTATCATTTAGGCATAATATTTCAGTTTTCAAACCCTTTTTCTCCTAACATTCAGACAAGTAGTAGGCAACAAAGCCTGAAGAAAAATTTATTGTGGAAAATTTTTAAATTGAGAAAATTCAATTTATTACCTTTATTAAATGTTTTCTTTCGGAATTGGGTATCATTATTGGATTTTAGCAGGGAACATTTGGATTTAGCTTATGAAACACAGATGTTATGTGGGAAGGAACATGACTTGAAGTTATTATATAATTTAATATTTTCCCATTAAATAAATATCTGAACATCAATTTAACCACCAAGTGAAGTCAAGTGCCTGAAAAGTGCTGTATACATCTAATTCGTACATTTTCCTTCTGTGAAAGATGCACCTAATAGCAATGCTTATCAGGCTTCCACCTGCTAGAAACACACTTAGTGCCAAACTTGACCATCCACTACTATTCCTTTCCTTAGAACAGGTTGAAACTATTTTACAATTGAAAGAAATGTTCTTTTATTTATATGAAGTCCCTGAAACTATTTCTTAACGTTGGTAGACAGGTTTGTCCTAGTTCAAGATTGCACTTTTTAAAAACTGGACACCAAACTATATTCAGTGCTGACTACACAGCTTGTCCTAAGTTATAGTTGTCATCTTTCTTGAGAGGAATTCTTGTTAATATCTACTACAAATAACTCACCCTTGTTACCAAGTATATAATGCAAATTACTGATTCTATACTAGTATAATAAAAATTATTAGCTCTATACTCTATGCACTGTTGTCCTCCTCTCCAAAAAGGAGATAGTTAAAATAGTA
Organism: Lasiurus borealis; assembly: GCA_004026805.1. Taxonomy (NCBI): domain Eukaryota; kingdom Metazoa; phylum Chordata; class Mammalia; order Chiroptera; family Vespertilionidae; genus Lasiurus; species Lasiurus borealis. The sequence continues at coordinate 4,483 of PVJN01046294.1, forward strand.
TTGTCTAAGCCCAATGGCACTTTATTAGTAATACATTTTATTTGTCTTACGAGTAGGAGAACTCTTGTTTTTACTCATGTTTTAGCTAAAATTTTAATATTGTAAGAAATGTAAAATGGCTATTATAATAGAGCATTTTACATTTCAGAAGGTAAAATTCAAATGTTAAGTCTTTGGCTATACTAAAATGTTGAAATTCTGTAAAATGTAGATGGTAAATATCAATTATAATTCTTGATTACATTAAAATATATTTGTTAACTTCATCAGTTATATTAAATAAAAATAAACTTAACAGCTTGCACTATTGTATATATACATTTCTAAAAGAAATTTCATTCTAGAAAATTGTGTGAATGTGTATACACCATAGTTAAAAAAAAGTCTAACTTTTGTATTTATTGTGTTTTTATATTCTAGGTCCTTTCTAGAGAGTGATCCAGCTTTATGGCCTGGAATGTTGATTTCTAAATTTTAGTTCCATATTTAGGTACAATGTTTTTATTTTTAAATGTTTAGTAGCTTTTAAAATATGTAGATAGCCACATGGTTCAAAATTCTACAGGTATATCATCTTCATCTTCCTGTGCATTCTTCCAGACATGAATGCAAGAGAGGTTAATGGTCCCTCCCAGGTCTGAGCAGTTCCTGTCCTGCCAGGGTTGCTATTCTCTTTCTACAGTGATATGAATGGTGTGGTAAGACCCTGAAGCAGACCCTTCACTGTTTTTCCAATCCTCACCATGTCTAAATACCACTTAAACAGTCATCCCTAGATGGCTCAGCAGTTTCTTCCTTTTCTACATGATACTATTCTAGACCATCTCTCTCACTCCCTGACATGTGAGCCATGCCGAGATCACTATGGCAATTGTCACCTTATAGCCATGATATCACTGACATCACTACCTCTCAGGTCCAGCAAAGTATAAGGCAGAAAAAGGAGCACAAGAGTCTTCCACCCTTCAACCCTACTCTTTATTGCCATTTGCAAATACCAGTAGCTGTTTCCCAGAGGTAGGCATGGGGATGGGGGATGGGAGAAGTGAAAAGGGGCTAATTGTGGTTTATGTATCAGCCTGTGTGAGTATTCTCCCCCAGCCCCAAACTATCCAAATAGAGGGTGTCGTGTGGAATTGTCATATTTATAACCATACTGCCTGCCTAACACGTGTGCTCCACTGCTAACTTAAAGTAGCTCTTCCCACAATATATTCAGCAGTATTGCTTACAACTACGGGGTGTATATTGGTTCAGAAGGACCCACCCATAAGGTTATTATCGATCCGTTAGAGGCCCAATGCATGAAATTTGTGCAAGGGCCTTGGCTCTGGTCCCCACTCACTGCTGCTTTGACTGGAAGGAAAGACGTCCAGAAAGAAGGATGTCTGGTCTAATTAGCATATTATGCTTTTATTATTACAGATTGTCCAATTTGAGAGTTATTTCTAAATCCAGTCAAATAATTTTTGGCCACCAAGTGGGCACTTAGCATCACAATGATTGTGTTGTAGTGTTTAGAAGGCCAAAAAGGCTTGGCAACTTCAGTTGCCATCAGATAATCCACACAGATTCTAATGGGGAGAATGGAGGTTCATCTACCTAACATTGATAGTGTGGCTGCCCTTTTTTGTTTCACAATTATGTGTGTTTTCACTTAAATTATCACTAATTTATTTTAATTTCTGTGGAATCAATGAGGTAAATATTTTAGAATATATATATATATATATATATATATATATACACACACACACACATATATATATGTGTGTGTGTGTATTAAAGGCAAATGGAAATATTAGGAAAAAAATTTAGGATACACCAAAAATCAGTTGTTTCTATAAAGTAGAAATATTTACACTAATACCAATCATAAGTGAAATTGAAAAAGATTTTCTACCTGAAAATCTAAAAACCTATTACATAATTCTAGAATGAAAAGAACTACAATCAGAAATGAAAAAATTCATGAAAAATAATAAAAGTATTTAAAAAATCTATGGTAAGCAATAGGGAAATTCATAGTCTTACATCTATATCAATAAAAATGAACATAAGTGGAATAAATTACTTGACTAGACAACTAGAAAAATAAAACCAAAGAAGTAAGTGTAGATATAAAAAGCAGAAAGTGAGATAAATAGGAAAGTAGCAAAATAAAAAAAATTCTGGTTCTTTGAGAACACACCACGAGCTAATTTATTTAAGGTAAATAAAAGAAAATAAATAGGAGAAAATGACAAGAAAGAATGACTAATAATGCAGAGGAAAAAATATAAAACATTATGTGCAAACCTGAAAATCTAGGTGATACAATTTCTTAGGAAGATATGATTATTAGAATCATCCTCTGGAAATGGAAATATAAAGCTTAAAACAACATGAATAAACAGTTATCTAAAACTATCCCACAAAATGTCCAAAGCAAAACAAAACCAGGCCCAGATATTTTCAGGAGAATTTTACCAAATCTTTGAGACCAGATGGTCTCCCAAAGTTACATAGGGTGGTTTAGAGCATAGAAAATGAGAACTAATTTCTTATATTGTAAGTATAACTTTTTTACCCTATATAATTTATTTTCCCTTTTGTTGATTTTTAAAAAACGAGGGAAAATAAGTATACATGCAAATATTATCCTAATATACCATTAGTAATTAGGCTCAAATACCACGTGAAGAAATAATGCACATGCCTACATGGAGCTTATATCAGAGATGCAAAAATAGTTCAATATTAGGAAGTCTATTAATTTAATGTACTCACATGGAAAATAGATTAATATCTTAAGAAATCTCTCAACAGTATTCTCAACTCAGCCTGAATGTATGTGTGTACAATATTCCAAAAGCTAGCCTTTCACTTACAGTGTAAAAACTCTAAAAACTTTGTCTCACTAAGATCAAAAACTTGGGCAAGAATATCCACTATCTTGTCCACTATTACATGGTTCTAGACGTATTCACCAATGCTATTGGACAATAGAAAACAGATACATTGAAATTGTAAAAGTAAAAGAAAAAATAGAACTGTTCTATTTTCAGACAATCTGATAGTACCTGGAAAGTCGCAGGTAATCTATAATAATAAAAGTATAATATGCTAATTAGACTGGACGGTCAAACAGCGAACGACTGTCCAAACAGCTTTTCTGACGAAGCTGGGGCTGAGAGGGCCTAGCCCCTTGCCTTGAATGTCATGCATCGGGCCTCTAGTCAATGATAAAGCTAACTCAAACAAAAGTATTCATCGAGGTAGCAGGATATAAGATAAACAAGCAAAAGTAAACAGCTTTTATACAAAAATAATAATCAATTAGAAAATATAATGGGCCAAGACTGGTTTGGCTCAGTGGATAGAGCTGACAGCCTGCGGACTGAAGGGTCCCAGGTTCAATTCCAGTCAAGGGCATGTACCTTGGCTTCAGGCACATCCCCAGTGAGGAATGTGCAGGAGGCAGCTAATAGATGTTTCTCTCCCATTGATGTTTCTGGCTCTCTATCCCTCTCCCTTCCTCTCTGTAAAAAATAAATAAAATTAAAAAATATATATATAATGGAAGGGAAACCTTACTTGCAGTAGCAACAAAAAGATAAAAATATAATAATGAAACCTGGCCAACTGGCTCAGTTGATTGGAGTATTGTCCCATATTCCAGAAGGCTGCAGGATTGATTGCCAGTCAGGTTCCCAGTTTGATCCCTGGTCGGGACAAGTAGGGGAAGCAACCAATCAATGTTTCTCTTTCTTCTTCTCTCTCTAAAATCAAGTGAGGATTAACTAAATGACAAGTATCCAAAACATATATGAAAAAAAATATATAAAACACTACTGAGAGACAGACAATGGACTTTATTTTTTTAATCCTCACCCAAGGAAATTTTTCCATTGATTTTTAGAGAGGGAAAGACAGAGAGTGATATCAATGTGAGAGAAACACATGGTTACCATCAGGGTCCGGAAGGAGCCTGTAACCGAGGTACGTGACCTTGACCAGAACCGAACCCAGGACCTATACAGTCCATAGTCTGATGTGCCAAACCAACTAGGGCACAATGACTTAAAACAAGTGGAAAGACATTATTCTTGGCTGATAGCTTAACATTATTAAGATGATAGTTCTACCTAATTTATTTTATAAATTTAAGACATTCCCAATAAAAATGCCAGTAAGCTTTTTTTATGGAACTAAGTTGCTAAAAAGTGTATATGGAAATATAAATATGCAAGAGTAACTAGGAAAACACTGACAAGAAAGAGCAATGAGTGGGGGCTAGTAGCACTGTCCAAAATTAATACATAGTACAAAGCCTCTAAAATAAAAAGAGGTACCATCAAATGAATAGAAGGACCAACAGAATGGATACAAAGCTCAGAAATAGGCCCAGATACATACAGAAATTTAGTGCATGGCAAAGATGGTATTGTATTGCAAATCAATACCATGGCAAAGATGGTATTGTATTGCAAATCACTGGGCAAAAGTTAATTAAATTGTTCTGGGACAATTGTGAAAAAAATTTTGGAAGAATAAAATAAGGTAAATTACAACATATACAAGATTAAATCCCAAATAAAACAGAGGTCTAAAACTAAGTTCTAGAAGAAAACAGTGAATTTCTCTATAACTTGGCTTTAACCATGACTGAAAACCCAGATATGTATTGTCCCCAAAAATGAATACACAGTGAATAATTACAAAGGCAGTGTTTATTAAAATTTCATTTTCAAAATTGAACTATCGGCTGTTAAAATGTGTATACATTTGAGGTAAGGAGGTGAAGGGAGGACAACTGTAAATAAGGAACAAAATAGTAATAGGTAAAAATCTGATAGAGGATTTACAGATATATATATATATATATATATATATATATATATATATTTATGCATATTTTTAGATATTCATATGTATGTGTTTTCTTTGAAATATTTTATAATTTTCAGTGTTTTAAATAATTTCTAATATAAAAAAGTTTAAAATGTCACATAAATATGTATAGTACCATTTACTTTAATAAATTTGTAATAACTTATGTAATCTAAAGGAGTTATATGTACACAGATATTCACAAGTATGCATGCCCCCAACATGTTAAGTAATTTCTAAGCAAGTGGGATTTTATAAATCTTTATGCAATTTCTTTCTTGCTGCTCTGCATTTCCTTTCATGAACATTGCTTTTGCATAAGAAGATAATTTTCTAAAATTTCCTCAAAGCATTGTTCATAATAGTGAAAAAAATAACCCAAATGGACACCAATAGGTGAACCACTAAGCTATAAATAACAAGTAATAAAATTAAGCAATGGAAAATATACTTGTTCACATTTTAAAGGTTGATCAATTATTCAGAATTCCTGTGGCATTGTATAACAAGAAAATCTTCTGAAACTGCATTTGTTTAAAATACTAAAAACCTAATAAGTTAGGTTTTTCTAAACACACAGAAAAGATGCATTGAAGCAAACATAAATTTTTTAATCATAGTGTTTAATGTTCTATAATCAAATTAGTAAAGAAAGGGCAAGCAGCTGTGACTTCAGGTTCTATTTTTCCCTCTTGGCGCCCTTGGCTTTCACTTACAAGTAACAAAGTACATTCATAGGTAGGAGGAGTTAAAAGCAATATTCTCCAGTAGTACTAAGTTTCTCCTCAGCACCTCAATGTTGTTTGCACAGAAGGCTGTAGCACATCCTTTGTCAAAACTGTGCAGTTTGCTTTTGCAGGACAGTTTGTGCTGCATTGTCATTCAAGTATATTTCCCGAAAGATGAGTGGTGCAATCCCTTGTGACACTTAACATGCTCCACTTTGTAGAACATACCAAAGAGAAAATACCATAAAAAATACTGTGAGATGGTAATTTTACTACATATACGAAATATTTCTCTTTTTTTTAAATGATAATTATATAGTGATAACATTGATAATTATATAGTAATAACATTGATGAAAGTTTGGGTACAGGGGTATTTACAAATTCCTATTTTATAAATCAGCTACTTGGAAATAAGATGGGTTTTAACAAAATAAATATCAGAGATGCAGACATTATCTACTTTCTATGTTACAGTGTGATCCTTTGTGAAGTTAACTGAGCTGAGGTTTCCCAAAGGAGAACACTGGAATAAATAAGGTATGCCATTCTATTCATGTAAGAAACCTTGGGATGTACGTACCCAACACAGCTGCAGGAAAAGCAGATGTAGAAAATACAAATGCAACATGACAAAGAGCACTGTTCACAGCCTTGTGTGTCTAAATGACAAAGCATTTTTTCATGGTTCAAAATGCATATTGCTACTTACATTGAACAATGTTTATTAGAATACTAGAGGCTCGGTGCACGAAATTTGTGTGTGTGTGGAGGGTCCTTCAGCCCAACCTGTACCCTCTCGCATTCTGGGACCTCTCGGGGGATGTCCAATTTGCCATTTTAGCCCTGATCTCTCTCACAATCCAGGACTGCTAGCTCCTAACCGCTTGCCTGCCTGCCTAACTGCCCCTAACTGCTCTCCTGCCATCCTGATCAGCCCCAACTGCTTCTTCCTCAGACCTTGCTGCCATAGTTTTGTCCAGAAGGATGTCCATAATGATGTCTGGAAGGTGGTTTGGCTGTCCAGTCTAATTAGCATATTATGCTTTTATTATTATTCTATATAATAAAAGGCTAATATGCAAATCAACCAAATGGCAAAATGACCAGTTGCTATGACGCACACTGACCACCAGGGGGCAGATATTCAATGCAGAGCTTCCCCCTGTGGTCAGCGTACTCCCATAGGGGGAGTGCCACTCAGAAGCCCTGAGCTGGGCTCACGACTGGCAAGTACAGTAATGGTGGTGGCAGCCTCTCACACCTCCCTGGTAGCACTAAGAATGTCCAACTGACAACTTAGGCGTAAGCCAGCAGTCAGACACCCCCTGAGAGTTCCTGGACTTCGAGAAGGGCACAGACCAGGCTGAGGGACCGCTCCTCCTGCCGAGAACCAATTCCAGCATGTAATAATTACAAGAGTTCCATCAAAAGGTTGATGGGACTTGGGCGGTTCAACAAGGGTGAGCCACATATGTACTTTACCGGTTGGAAATGGCTAAATGGCACTTCCCCCAAACCTGAATAGGATAATTGTTAACTGCCAGACAGCTCAGGGCATTTTATTGCCTCCTATTGGCCAAACACCTGAACAGCTGTAGGCTATTCCCCAAACTGACAATGCTTCGGTAAAAATATCCTTTGACACCCTACCCTTTGAAGTGTATTATCTCCACCTTGCCTTAAGACAAATTGTGTTATTAAAAGCAAGATCCTGAGTCAAGGAAGGAGTCTTTAGCTCCCTTTAGCTAAAGATCCTCTGACACCCAATGCCTTTCAAAATTATCTTTCATCTATGGACTCCTTCCTAACCATCTACATGCAGCCCCTTTTTCCAGAATGCTGAACCCTTTGTAAGGCTGGGAAAAGAACCCTGGCATCCTCCCAGTGCACGATTTCATGCACAAGGCCTCTTGTCTATATAAATAAAAGTCTAAGTGACCATTATGGCGGAATGACCAGAACAGACCAGTTGCTATGATGCTCCTGACCACCAGGGGGCATATGCTCAACACAGGAGCTACCCCTTGGTGGTCAATGTGCTCCCACAGGGGGAATTCCACTCAGCCAGAAGCCAGACTCATGACTGGCAAACACAGCAGCAGTGGTAGGAGCCTCTTCCACCTCCGCAGCAGTGCTAAGGAGCAGTGAGCTGAGCAATAAGGAGCAGCAATCAGGTGAGCAGAAAGGAGTGAGGGTTCCCGGGTTTCAAGAGGGATGTCCACCTGACAGCTTAGGCCTGCTCTCCGCAGGTGGACATCCCCCGAGGTGGGCTGAGGGACCACCCCCACCAGTGCATTAATTTTGTGCACTGGGCCTCTAATAGATTATAAACATCCATTGAGAAATCTATAATCTTTCCAGTACAAAATACTAGTGTAAATGGATTTAAAAGTTTCATGTCAACCACAAGATTTATGTTTTTGCAACTACATTGATTTACATATTTTTAATTAGAAAAATAATGAGGGCTGTTCTGAAGTTCCAATTTGTCCTAAGTGCCAAAATTCCATTTGTATATATTTGTTTCTGTCTCTATTCTATTGGCCTTTATGTTTAACCTGGAAATATATCCAACTGTCTTAATAATGGCATCATTAAAATAAACCTTAATCTCCTCAACTGTAAATTAAATAAATAAATAAATAAATTTTAAATAGTAGAACAAGTTCTCCCACTTTATTATTTTCTCCAAGAATATCTGTATTATAAAAAGTTTCAAATTGGTTTAAAGAAAGAAAAGGAAGGGAGGAAAGAAAAGGAAATTAATTAATGATCACATTGAATCTATAATCCAATTTAGGGAGAATTGGCATCTTTATTATATTGGATTTTCCAATCCAATGTCTTTCCATTGATCTGTTCTTTAATTTCTCTTAATTACATATTATAGTTCTGCATAAAGGTATTGTACATCTTTTCTTATTTTTTTCTTAGACATTTGATATATTTATGTTATTAAAAATGATACTATATCTTTTTAAAATTTTATCTTCTAATGGATTGCTAATAAAAATATGCATTTGATTTCTGTACATGAATTTTGCATTTGACAATCTTAATAAGTTCACATATTATTTCTAATGATTTATTTGTAGATTATTTTACATTTTATACATATATAATTATATATACAACTACAAATAATATATTATTACCCAACAGCATATTTCTAGTAACTTATCTATAAATATAAAGAATATAGATGTACAGCCCTAACTGGTTTGGCTCAGTGGATAGAGCTTCGGTCTGCAGGCTGAGGGGTCCCAGATTTTATTCCAATCAAGGGCATGTGTCTTGGTTGCAGGCACATCCCCAGTAGGAGATGTGCAGGAGGCAGCTGATCAATGTTTCTCAATCATCAATATTTTCCCTCTCCCTTCTTCTCTGTAGAAAATCTCCCTTTCCCTCTCCTTTCTTCTCTGTAGAAAAATCAATAAAATATATTTTTAAAAGAATATATAGAGAGAAACCAAGATGGTGGCATAGCTAAACACCTAAACTGCAGCCTCACACAATTTCAAAACTACAACTAAAAGACAAAATGGACACCATCCAGAACCATAGGAAAGCTAGCTGAGTGGAAATTCTACAACTAGAAGGAAAGAGAAAAGCATATTGAGATTCAGAGGAGCTGCAAAAGGCTGAGATATGGAGGCGCACAGAGAGAACTGGCGGCTGAATGCGTGGCTAGCTTTCTCAAGCGGGAGGAAGATGGAAGCTCCTGTTTGCACTGAACTCCAGTTCCAGGTGAGACTCTGGAAATCCAGACTCATTCGGAGAAAAAATGGATAATCTGGCAGTGGGCAAAACTCAAGGGCAGCTTTCTCTCAGAGGTGCTTGCAGCAATTACCATGGGACACTAAGACCCAGGAGCCTCATAGGGCAGGGCTGACAGGAAACCAAGGCTGTCTGCTCCACCCTGAGACTCTGCCCCATCCAAGCTGAGCACAGATGCTTTTGCAATTTGCAAGTCTTGTCTCATAAGGATGTCTCCAGCACAGTTCTCCCAGCATAGACATAGCTGATCCTCACAGACAACTGGCCTGGAGGTCAGTTCCTCTCAGTGATACCAACAACAATTAAGACTTAACTACAATAAGACTGCACACAGTCTACAAAGGGGTGCACCAAGAGTGTCTATCTCAGGTAACTGAGGAGGCTGAGCCACTGGGCTCTATAGGACACCTACCACACAGAGCTACTTTACCAACTTAGGGAAGCAGTGAAAATACAGAGACAAAGAAATAGATCACAAATGAAAGAAATGGAAAGAAAAGGAAAATACAGAGACAAAGAAATAGATCACAAATGAAAGAAATGGAAAGAAAAGGAAAGCAAACTACTAGATATAGAGTTCAAAACCACGGTTATAAGGTTTTTCAAGAATTCCCTAGAAAAGGCCAAAAGGATATGAAAAAGGACCAACTAGAAATTAAACATACACTGACTGAAATAAATATTATACAGAGATCTAACAGCAAACTAGAGGACCGTAAGTCAAAGATTTGAAATACAGTGGTACCTCGAGATACGAGTTTAATTCATTCCGTAATCTTGAGGCGTGGGAAACTATAAGATGCTCGAGTCGTGGTAAACTGGTGGGTTGTGCGCAGCCGGGTGATCCGCGCGATTACTCGTATCTCAACTGTTGCTCATACTTCAAAGCAAAAATCACTCGCTCGATGGCTCGTATCTCAAAAATCTCGTATGTTAGGGCACTCGTATCTTGAGGTACCACTGTACAAAGAAGCAAAAAACAACCAGAAAAGAAAGAATCCAGAAATTTGAAGATAGTGTAAGGTGCCTCTGGGACAACCTCAAGCATACCAACATCCAAATTATGGGGGTGTCAGAAGAAGAGAGAGAGCAAGATACTGAAAACCTATTTGAAGAAATAATGACCAAGCCGAAACCAGTTTGGCTCAGTGGATAGAGCATTGGTCTGCAGACTGAAAGGTCCCAGGTTTGATTCCAGTTAAGGGCATGTACCTTGGTTGTGGGCACATCCCCAGTAGGGGGCATGCAGGAGGCAGCTGATAGATGCCTCTCTCTCATCGACATTTCTAACTCTATTCCTCTCACTTTTTCTCTGTAAAAAATCAATAAAATATATTAAGAAAAAAAGAAAGAATGACTGAAAACTTCCCCCACCTAGTGAAAGAAATAGACTTACAAGTCCAGGAAGCACACAGAACTCCAAATAAAAGGAATCCAAAGAGTACCACACCAAAACACATCATAATTAAAATGCTAAGAGCAAAAGACAAAGAAAAATATTAAGATCAGCAAGGGAAAAACAGTTCATTACCTACAAGGGAGCACCATATAATTGTCAGTTGATTTCTCAAAAGAAACTATGCAGGCCAGAAGGGAATGGCAAGAAATATTCAAAGTGATAAATAGCAAGAACTTACAATCAACATTACTCTATCCAGCAAAGCTATCATTCAGAATTGAAACTCAGATAAAGAGCTTTGTAGATAAGAAAAAGCTAAAGGAATTCATCAACACCAAACCAGTATTGTATGAAATGCTGAAAGGTATTCTTGAAGGAGAAAAAGGAGAAGAAGGTAAAGATAAAAATTATGAACAACAAATACATATCTATCAACAACTGAATCTAAAAATCAAGGGAATTGAAAATCTGATGAACAGAATAAATGTGAATATAATAGAATCAGGGGCACAGAAAGGGAGTGGACTGACAATTCTCTGGGGGAAAGGATTAGGGGGTATGGGAAGAGATTGGACAAAAATTGTACACCTATAGATGAGGACAATGTTGGGGGGGGGGTAAGGGCAGAGGGTGAGGTGGAACCGGGTGAAGGGAAGCTATGGACGCAAAAAAGAGGAACAATTGTAATAATCTGAACAATAAATGTTTATTAAATTGAAAAAAGAATATATATATGTGTATATATATAAAATATAATATATAGTGTATATTTCTTTCATGAAAGTGCTTACAAGAGAGAATATTTTTTTCTTAAAATGTCCTTTTAAGGTTTTAGTATCAAAGTTTGCTGGTCTAATAAAATAAGTTGATGACTGAAGGATTTTGTGTAAAACTGGTTTCTTAGCTTATAGGCCACATGCATTTGTTTAAGAAAATGATCCTAGGTAACAGAAATAAGGAATTGGGACATGTGAAATTGGGAAGGAACAAAAGCTTAAAAGAATGTTCTGGGGACAAATGAGGCTTAATCCTGCTGGGATTTCCCATAAAGTGATGTAGAATGTACTTTTGAAATGTCCACTCAAGAGAAAGAAGGTAACAGCAACCAGTTTGGGGCAAATATAACTTTTACCCTATGGCTTCTCTGACATGAGGCATGTACGACCTGGAACTACAAGGGAGTCAACACCTCAAGGACAATCACTGACCAATGGGGGACAAGAAACTGGCCAAATGCTCCCCTCTTCTGGATTAAAAGGTAAATTGACAGTTTGTGAGTTTGAGCATTAAAGGTATTTATTATAATTGTTATT